>JAQGDQ010001319.1:0-17500 GCA_030141605.1 Tubiluchus corallicola | reverse complement strand
GAGGTGTAAATATACGTTAATTACTTTTGCAAACACGTTACTGACGTCATTATAACTACTACAAGGTAAGTTGTGAAATTCATGGAAATTTTCTCTTTGAAAATTTTCTATTTTTTGCACAGTTGACAGCAAAGACAAATTGAAAAGACCAGAGCTTTAAAAATTTTATTAAAATTTTGTTGAACGTAAAACATTTAGTTTAGTCGAAAGAGTTATGAATAGTAAAAAAAAATTATTAAACAGTCAAATTTGCACAGGTAAGTTTTTTAATAACACTGAATATATAGATATATAGAAATCCTTATTGCGAAAATTATGCACTAGTTACATCATACATAAATAAACATAAATATATCATACATAAGCAAATTACATCATATGTAAAATCAGTGTATAACCAGTCACTGACAGACTGATGTGTGCAATTGTGTCAATTAGTGTAAGTTAAAAATCATGAGAATAAATAGATTAAAATGCTATATTACATATCTAGAAATTTGTCTACATGGTGACATGATAGTGACTTATGAAATATTGTGAATTTTAATAGTTTTTCATAGTTTTTGCTACTATTTTGCCATGTAAGTAGTATATTTTTATAGTATAGACACTTATAGCGATGTCAATGTTACTATAGTTTATATGTATATTCGTATATATTTACATTAATTAAATAATAATTATAATCAAAATGTACATGTACTTTATTTAGTGCAGAGATAAATCAACATTGTATGATTCGGAGGGGGTAACTGCGTCTTTAAAATTCAATTTATAATCCATTTCTTCATAAATTGAATTTTGTTGTTCAAAAATTTCTTCAAACATTCAAAATGGTTCGTAATTTTCATGTACTGAAGAAATACTAAGCTGAGTGAATTTCTGTGATTATGTAATGGGGTTAGAATTACTCTAGGACGCCATGTGCACGTAATGCGTAATGCGTGATGCGTATTTACTGTTTCTACGTATTAACAAAGCTCGCGGTGTTCTTTCTGCCATTTCTGGTCATTATTCGTGAAAATTGCAAACAATAATTTTTGGAAACCTTGTCTCTGTCGAAATTTAAGGTGATAATGTGACATTAGCTTATTATCGTACTATTAGACGGAAGAGACAGCACAGGTTTTGGGTACACGACATTTTGAAGGGGAGAGAACAATATGGCCGGTATCATCATTTAGGGAAAGAACTGCAGTTAGATGTACAACACAGAACTACATGCTTCTTCCAACTCTCAAAAACTCAAATAGAAAAAACGTTATCGTTTGTAGGTCTCAAAGTGACCAAAACTCACATAACTAGAATTTACAGAAAGTTAAACAGCAAAATGGTCACCGGAAACTTGAAAACTCGCTATAATCACCTAGGCAACGGCGGATTCCCGTCTGCGTATTGCTGCGTGATGCGTATTCGGACGATAGGAATCACGTTTAAATGAATACTGATGACGCATACGCATTACGGATTACGCATTACGTACACATAGAAACAATTCTTTATGTTTAAATACAAACTGTTGTATACGCCTTACGCATCGCGCATCACGCATCACGTACTGCGTACACGTGGAGTCGTACCTTAAGGCTCCAGTCATTATTATAATCATTTCTATGTTTATTCACATATATGTTTACATAATAATAATTACGTAGCCTTGGCCTAATTAAGATATTGGCAAGGCTGTGGCTGTAAATTTGTTTTCCTTTGTTAAAGTTTGTGTTTTTGTTTACAGCTGACGTAGCATGGGCAGTATGGACATTCAAATTGTATCATTCATAGGTCCACTTCTAGTACTATCGGTAAGTAATTTTTACTAAAGAATAGTAATTGCTACTACACGTGTAAATACGACTAGATTTTCTCTTGGGAATGAAGGTAGGAAACTATTGCATCTAGTAAGTATAAAGACAAAAATTTCTTTGCTGTACGAGAGAGTTCTGCTATGGCTACAACTCATATTAGCATTATGCCTAGTAAGTGTATTGTCAGGCTACAGCTCATATTAGCATTATGCCTAGTAAGTGTATTGTCAGGTTACAGCTCATATTAGCATTATGCTTAGTAAGTGTATTGTCAGGCTACAGCTCATATTAGCATTATGCCTAGTAAGTGTATTGTCAGGCTACAGCTCATATTAGCATTATGCCTAGTAAGTGTATTGTCAGGTTACAGCTCATGCTAGCATTATGCTTAGTAAGTGTATTGTCAGGCTACAGGTCATGCTAGCATTATGCCTAGTAAGTGTATTGTCAGGTTACAGGTCATGCTAGCATTATGCCTAGTAAGTGTATTGTCAGGCTACAGCTCATGCTAGCATTGTGCCTAGTAAGTGTATTGTCAGGCTACAGCTCATGCTAGCATTATGCCTAGTAAGTGTATTGTCAGGCTACAGCTCATATTAGCATTATGCCTAGTAAGTGTATTGTCAGGCTACAGGTCATGCTAGCATTATGCCTAGTAAGTGTATTGTCAGGTTACAGGTCATGCTAGCATTATGCCTAGTAAGTGTATTGTCAGGTTACAGGTCATGCTAGCATTATGCCTAGTAAGTGTATTGTCAGGCTACAGCTCATATTAGCATTATGCCTAGTAAGTGTATTGTCAGGTTACAGCTCATATTAGCATTATGCCTAGTAAGTGTATTGTCAGGCTACAGCTCATGCTAGCATTATGCTTAGTAAGTGTATTGTCAGGCTACAGCTCATATTAGCATTATGCCTAGTAAGTGTATTGTCAGGCTACTGCTCATGCTAGCATTATGCCTAGTAAGTGTATTGTCAGGCTACAGCTCATATTAGCATTATGCCTAGTAAGTGTATTGTCAGGCTACAGCTCATATTAGCATTATGCCTAGTAAGTGTATTGTCAGGCTACAGCTCATGCTAGCATTATGCCTAGTAAGTGTATTGTCAGGCTACAGCTCATATTAGCATTATGCCTAGTAAGTGTATTGTCAGGCTACATCTCATATTAGCATTATGCTTAGTAAGTGTATTGTCAGGCTACAGCTCATATTAGCATTATGCCTAGTAAGTGCATTGTCAGGCTACAGCTCATATTAGCATTATGCCTAGTAAGTGTATTGTCAGGCTACAGCTCATATTAGCATTATGCCTAGTAAGTGTATTGTCAGGTTACAGGTCATGCTAGCATTATGCCTAGTAAGTGTATTGTCAGGCTACAGCTCATGCTAGCATTATGCCTAGTAAGTGTATTGTCAGGCTACAGCTCATGCTAGCATTATGCCTAGTAAGTGTATTGTCAGGCTACTGCTCATGCTAGCATTATGCCTAGTAAGTGTATTGTCAGGCTACAGCTCATATTAGCATTATGCCTAGTAAGTGCATTGTCAGGTTACAGGTCATGCTAGCATTATGCCTAGTAAGTGTATTGTCAGGTTACAGGTCATGCTAGCATTATGCCTAGTAAGTGTATTGTCAGGCTACTGCTCATGGTAGCATTATGCCTAGTAAGTGTACTGTCAGGCTACTGCTCATGCTAGCATTATGCCTAGTAAGAGTATTGTCAGGCTACAGCTCATATTAGCATTATGCCTAGTAAGTGTATTGTCAGGTTACAGGTCATGCTAGCATTATGCCTAGTAAGTGTATTGTCAGGCTACAGCTCATGCTAGCATTATGCCTAGTAAGTGTATTGTCAGGCTACTGCTCATGGTAGCATTATGCCTAGTAAGTGTATTGTCAGGCTACAGCTCATATTAGCATTATGCCTAGTAAGTGTATTGTCAGGTTACAGGTCATGCTAGCATTATGCCTAGTAAGTGTATTGTCAGGCTACAGCTCATGCTAGCATTATGCCTAGTAAGCGTACTGTCAGGCTACTGCTCATGCTAGCATTGTGCCTAGTAAGTGTACTGTCAGGCTACTGCTCATGCTAGCATTATGCCTAGTAAGTGTATTGTCAGGCTACTGCTCATGCTAGCATTATGCCTAGTAAGTGTATTGTCAGGCTACTGCTCATGCTAGCATTATGCCTAGTAAGTGTATTGTCAGGCTACAGCTCATGCTAGCATTATGCCTAGTAAGTGTATTGTCAGGCTACAGCTCATATTAGCATTATGCTTAGTAAGTGTATTGTCAGGCTACAGCTCATATTAGCATTATGCCTAGTAAGTGTATTGTCAGGCTACAGCTCATGCTAGCATTATGCCTAGTAAGTGTATTGTCAGGCTACAGCTCATGCTAGCATTATGCTTAGTAAGTGTATTGTCAGGCTACAGCTCATATTAGCATTATGCCTAGTAAGTGTATTGTCAGGCTACAGCTCATATTAGCATTATGCCTAGTAAGTGTATTGTCAGGCTACAGCTCATGCTAGCATTATGCCTAGTAAGTGTATTGTCAGGCTACAGCTCATGCTAGCATTATGCTTAGTAAGTGTATTGTCAGGCTACAGCTCATGCTAGCATTATGCCTAGTAAGTGTATTGTCAGGCTACAGCTCATATTAGCATTATGCCTAGTAAGTGTATTGTCAGGCTACAGCTCATATTAGCATTATGCCTAGTAAGTGTATTGTCAGGCTACTGCTCATGCTAGCATTATGCCTAGTAAGTGTATTGTCAGGCTACAGCTCATATTAGCATTATGCCTAGTAAGTGTATTGTCAGGCTACAGCTCATATTAGCATTATGCCTAGTAAGTGTATTGTCAGGCTACAGCTCATGCTAGCATTATGCCTAGTAAGTGTATTGTCAGGCTACAGCTCATATTAGCATTATGCCTAGTAAGTGTATTGTCAGGCTACTGCTCATGCTAGCATTATGCCTAGTAAGTGTATTGTCAGGCTACAGCTCATATTAGCATTATGCCTAGTAAGTGTATTGTCAGGCTACAGCTCATATTAGCATTATGCCTAGTAAGTGTATTGTCAGGCTACAGCTCATGCTAGCATTATGCCTAGTAAGTGTATTGTCAGGCTACAGCTCATATTAGCATTATGCCTAGTAAGTGTATTGTCAGGCTACAGCTCATATTAGCATTATGCCTAGTAAGTGTATTGTCAGGCTACAGCTCATATTAGCATTATGCCTAGTAAGTGCATTGTCAGGCTACAGCTCATATTAGCATTATGCCTAGTAAGTGCATTGTCAGGCTACAGCTCATATTAGCATTATGCCTAGTAAGTGTATTGTCAGGCTACAGGTCATGCTAGCATTATGCCTAGTAAGTGTATTGTCAGGCTACAGCTCATGCTAGCATTATGCCTAGTAAGTGTATTGTCAGGCTACAGCTCATGCTAGCATTATGCCTAGTAAGTGTATTGTCAGGCTACTGCTCATGCTAGCATTATGCCTAGTAAGTGTATTGTCAGGCTACAGCTCATATTAGCATTATGCCTAGTAAGTGCATTGTCAGGCTACAGGTCATGCTAGCATTATGCCTAGTAAGTGTATTGTCAGGCTACAGGTCATGCTAGCATTATGCCTAGTAAGAGTATTGTCAGGCTACTGCTCATGCTAGCATTATGCCTAGTAAGTGTATTGTCAGGCTACTGCTCATGCTAGCATTATGCCTAGTAAGTGTATTGTCAGGCTACAGCTCATGCTAGCATTATGCCTAGTAAGTGTATTGTCAGGCTACAGCTCATGCTAGCATTATGCCTAGTAAGTGTATTGTCAGGCTACAGCTCATGCTAGCATTATGCCTAGTAAGTGTATTGTCAGGCTACTGCTCATGCTAGCATTATGCCTAGTAAGTGTATTGTCAGGCTACAGCTCATGCTAGCATTATGCCTAGTAAGTGTATTGTCAGGCTACAGGTCATGCTAGCATTATGCCTAGTAAGTGTATTGTCAGGCTACTGCTCATGCTAGCATTATGCCTAGTAAGTGTATTGTCAGGCTACTGCTCATGCTAGCATTATGCCTAGTAAGTGTATGTCAGGCTACTGCTCATTAGCATTATGCTAGTAAGTGTATTGTCAGGCTACTGCTCATGCTAGCATTATGCCTAGTAAGTGTATTGTCAGGCTACAGCTCATGCTAGCATTGTGCCTAGTAAGTTTATTGTCAGGCTACAGGTCATGCTAACATTATGCCTAGTAAGTGTATTGTCAGGCTACAGCTCATGCTAGCATTATGCCTAGTAAGTGTATTGTCAGGCTACTGCTCATGCTAGCATTATGCCTAGTAAGTGTATTGTCAGGCTACAGCTCATGCTAGCATTATGCCTAGTAAGTGTATTGTCAGGCTACTGCTCATGCTAGATTATGCCTAGTAAGTGTATTGTCAGGCTACAGTCATTAGCATTATGCTAGTAAGTGTATTGTCAGGCTACAGTCATTGCTTTCTACGTCATTAGCATTATGCCTAGTAAGTGTATTGTCAGGCTACAGCTCATTAGCATTATGCCTAGTAAGTGTATTGTCAGGTACAGGTCATGCTAGCATTATGCCTAGTAAGTGTACTGTCAGGCTACTGCTCATGCTAGCATTGTGCCTAGTAAGTGTACTGTCAGGCTACAGCTCATGCTAGCATTGTGCCTAGTAAGTTTATTGTCAGGCTACAGGTCATGCTAACATTATGCCTAGTAAGTGTATTGTCATAGTATAGAGCCTGCATTTCGGAAACGCATTGCACAAAATACAGGTGCTATACCTGTCACTTCAGATGTGTTAGTTTGTGATGAACTGCACGCATTCGACAGCTCATGCCTGAGCACAGTGGCAAATTTGAAATTTGAATTTTTATCTTAAAACGTGCCTAGATTTAGTACAACACATAGAATATCTTACAATGGCACTGTACTTCAACTTTCGCTTTTGCAAACACGCTCGTGGAATATTTTTGCCGTTGAAAATGATGTTAGTTTGTGATGTCATCAACAGTTGGGCCCACCTGCCGTTAATTAACTTTTTAATCTATGATTTAATTATCAGAAACGATTTTGCAGTATTAATTGCGTTAAAGTCAATACTTTTATTGGATTTGAAAATGTACAGTTGAAAATGAAAAGGTAGTACGTGAAACATCATCCTGTCTTCCCCTAACGCCACGCGCTTAGTTACCGTATTTCCACCACGTTAGAGTGACTGATTTTCAATTATTTCTAGGCACTCGCATTTGCAGAGAAGAATTACCAGCACAATGATAACAATCTAT
Source organism: Tubiluchus corallicola (assembly GCA_030141605.1). NCBI lineage: Eukaryota > Metazoa > Priapulida > Priapulimorpha > Priapulimorphida > Tubiluchidae > Tubiluchus > Tubiluchus corallicola. The sequence continues at coordinate 10,376 of JAQGDQ010001319.1, read as the reverse complement.
GGCTACCAGAAGAATCCACGATTGACCACAGTAAACAAGCTGCTGACAAACAGCCTAGGCTGTACGAGTTACTAAAAGAGCATGAAGATGGTCAACAAAGGACGAAAAGGCTTGATTATTATAATGGTAGAAATTTAATTCCCTCGGATCATGTTGGTTATGCGTTTAATATTCAACACCGTGCGTCGCCTCAAGTTCCTCTGGCGCCATCTACTGCTCAAAATATCAGTCACTCGCCCTACAAAAACCGCCTAGTTGAACACGATTTTGGCAGCGAACAGAAATACATTTTGAACGGGGATAATGTGGGGCAAGATCACGATAATGATTACAACGACTACGATTATAACCAACACAGATGGAAAGATTATGATTATAGACCAAAACAGACATTGAAAGATTATAATTACAGATCACAAGAGAGATGGAATGACTACGATTACAAAGCACCACAGAGATTGGAGAGAAAATACGAATACGATTATGACAACGATTATAATTACGATTATCATCCTTTACCAGAGAATACAAACGAACTACAAAATGCAAGAAGATCTTGGCCTAATTACGATTATTATGGTAGAGGTTATGACTATGACTACACTAACGATGGTTATCGTGAGTATAATGATGCTTACAATGACAACAGTTTTGAAGATGGAGACTTGACGCACCGTGCCTTTCCTGACCCATTTACAGTAAACCGTGGAAGGCACAGCGGAAAGCAAACTGGCACAGACAATGGTGTAACCTCAGCAAGAGGAAGATGGGGTCAAGATCATCAAAATGTTGATTCTCCTGCCATATCAAGGTCACGTGATCAAAGGGATGAAAAGGACTTGCTGTATTTCTCAAGGTCTAGATCATACGCTGTTCCAGTTGCAACTGAAAGAGAAAGATGGCGCCACGAGAGTAAGGAGTCCAGGTCTGATAATATTAACCAAAGATCAAGCTTCGTCTCACCTGCTGCCAGAGATGATCATAGTTTGAATTATTTGACAAGATCCAGATCGTATTCTGTCCCAGTTGCCATGGACACTAATTACAGACATGCGGGAACTGCATTTAATTCTTTTCCCAAAGAGAGTCCTGTTCAGAGTCCAGGACAGAGCATCAAATATGAGATTGGAACAATGCCAAACAGGGCTGCTAATTCTTTTCCAAAACAGAGCTACGTTCAGAGTCCAGGGCAGAGCATCAAATATGAGATTGGAACAATGCCAAACAAGGCTGCTTCTCGTGCTACTGAAGCGGATCCATCTTCTAGGTCGTCAAGCATACACAGCAACAGAAACATTCCGTTCGGAAGTTCCGCCCCTCGTGGTGTCGAGTACAACCCATACTTGAAGTCGTCAAGCAATTCTTTAGGGAAGAACAGTGACAGATTTTACGATTCTGAAAGTTTTTCGCTTACACTTGGGGCAATGCCTGGACGCGTGTCGTCAACAGCCAGGATACCACAAACAAGAATGTCTGAAAATTATTCCCCTTCACGTTACAATGTAGGCACGAATGTAAAGAGCAGGTCTCTGGTACATTCCGTGCTTTATGATCCGTATAAATCTTTAACTAGAACCACACCTGGCGAACAATATGGCGTCCATCAATATGGGAAACAGGATTTAGAAGAAACCCGTCCATCTAGTGAAGAATTAAAGAATGATCATCCACCACATGGACGATGGACTCCTGAATCCTGGATAAACTACAGCAAAAGAAAAGCGAGGGAAAAAAAGCTGAAAACAACCACAGTAAAACCGTTGAATTCCTGGACTCCAGAAATTTGGAGAAACCAAGACAACGACTCTAAACAAGACGAGAAGGATTCTGCGGAAAGGAATCTACCTGAAACCAGCACGGAGTCCTCACAGACAACGGAAGTAACCCATCCAATGAAGGATTACTGGCCGGCGGACTGGGGCACGCCAAAAGGTGTAAGAACCAAAGATGGATATACAACAGAGCCTCCTCCAACAACTACCATATTTGTACCAGTAGCAAATTTTGATTTTAGCCTACTTAGAAAAGGCAAGAAGGGGAAAAGCTTGGGGTATAGGTACACTGCGCCACTCACTACTACAATGGGGGGCACAACAACCACAACAACTAGAAAACCGATACTTAATCAACCTTTTATTGGTAAACGCAAGGCAAAGATTACGCTTAGTCGTGCAGAGATGGAAAAGGCAGCCATTATTAATCCTTTTAATAAATTAAAACGTTACTGAAAATCTCTGAGACTATTAGCACTCAAGACCTTCTGTATACTGATGATGTAACTTGGTAGTACCAGATGTAACTAGATCTATGTGACTATTAGCATATACGATTTTCAGTGTACTGATTATGTAACTTGGTAGTACCAGATGTAACTAGATCTATGTGACTATTGGCATATAAGATTTTCAGTGTACTGATTATGTAACTTGGTTGTACCAGATGTAACTAGATCCGTGTAACTCTTAGCATATAAGATTTTCAGTGTACTGATTATGTAACTTGGTTGTACCAAATTTAACAAATAGCTTCTTCAAGACAGATTTTACTCCACTGAAAAAACAACTTCAGACAATTATAGAACTACTGGCAAAAGATGCTGTTTGTACAATGTTGTTGTTTACGATAATATCTGTATTGCAAATTAGATCTATCTTGAAAAAGCACTTTAATTGCTACACCATCTTATGTACTGGGTGGGGGGGGGGGCACGAATGCAAGGTGTCTTTATAAAAAAAACTAATTTGGCGATATCGTACTAAATATTTCAGTAAAATGTCAGATGATAATATTCTTAGCATTTAATGCATCAGAATAGACGATATTTTTTACATTATAAAATGTACTACAATCAATGACTGCCATATTCCAACAAAATATTGTAGTGTTTTATACGTCATTTCTATTAAAAAACATAAAAAAGGCCATTTTACAAATTTGCATTTAATTCTGTAGTTCTAGACTTTACTAAACACAAAATCACGCATTAAATAAACCTAATTTGGTAAATTTGCTAATTTATACCACGTTGTATCGAATTTATAAGATTGTCATTCATTAAACTAAAATGTTCAAAGTGATCAGTTCATAATAATTCAAAATAATACAAAATGATGTATTTACTTACATCGTATGTCTCCATAAAGCAAATCTAGTATTTACCAATATATCTGACAAATTATGCCACTATCATACTGTGAAAAACTACTTTTAAAGAAGCCTGCTAACGTCTACCAACTAACTCACTTGCCCAGGTAGAAACAGATCTGCACAGGTGGGTGCCCGTGGTCACGTGACCAACGAGATACTTGCCGAAATTCCCTACATAAAATGTCTCGTGTTTCATTATTCTCATTGCTGTGGACTGTAATGTGAACAGTCTAATGTGCACCATAAAACACGTACAGTTTTGTAATTGTATTTAGTCTGTTCTTCAAATAATATTCGAGAGAATGCACGAACAGTCCTATTAGAGGTTTCCATTTGAAACTGAAAAGAATCATTACTGTCGATTGATGAATTCTATGGGTAGTTCACGTCCTGGTACTAGTAAGGCTCTTTGAGAAACGTCAAGTTTGCCATTCTTGTGTAATTGTAACTTGAACTGTTGCATGATCTTTGTCAACAAAATGTACATCTCCAGTTCAGCAATTCTTCTGCCGACGCAACTTCTGACACCAAATCCGAACGGCAGCGATGCAAACGGATCTGGGGTTTCCTCCGGAAGTCGATGTTGACGAAGCCATCGCGACGGTCGGAACGATTCCGGATCCGGAAAGAATCTCTCGTCTCGTCCCATGGCGTAAACATCTACCATGCACACAGTCCCTTTTGGCACCTTGTATCCACTAAGAATAAGATCATTTCCAGGAAGTCTAGCAACACTTGAAGCAACTGGATAAATGCGCTGTGATTCTTTGAGAACAGCCTTCAAAAAGGACATCTGTTTGAAGTCCTAGACTGTTGCTTCTCGACCCTTTGTAATCGACTGAATTTCCTCGCTCAGTGTGTCTTGAACGTCTGGATTCGCTGCAAGAAGATAGAGTGTGAAACAAAGCGTATTTGATGATGTATCCACTCCGGCAAGTAGGAGTTCTGTTGTTGTCGTGTAGGCTTCTTTCCTCGTTATTTTATCGTTTGCCAATAAGTAACCCAGAAAAGTGGCTTCGGCTTCTAGTGGTGCGGCGGCAAGTTTTTTAACTTTTTTATCAATCGAAGTTCTTGCATAGGCAAACATCGTGTCAAGACTTGAGGAAAATTTCTTCCAAATCGGCGTGTTTAACTTTTGGTGAAGATGCGGAAACCCCAGTACCTGCATGGTAGCTGTAAAGAACATCCCTACTGCATCAATGAAAGCTTGAGATTGCTCCGGCGCATGCTCCTCCAAACAACCAATCCGCTGTTCAAACAGAAATGCTGAGATTGACTCCAAAGCCCATTTGTACATTTCGTTTGTCATGTCTGGTATGATTAATCCATCTCCTTTAGTGTCTCTCACGTGTCTCATTCTAGCAATCATGTCACTGGCCACTTCGCTAAATACATCTTCATTCGTGCCCACAATTTGGGGACGCATCATCCGCTTGTTCACTGCACTCCTCACACGCGCCCAATCTTCACCTTCGTACGAAAAAAGAGAGCTCGATTCGTTGGCTTTCTCATAGTAAGCTAACAAATGATCCATCGGAAACCTCTCTGGGTGTTTTCCAGATGACCGGAATATTTGGCTAGCATCGTTTGGGTCCCTTGTCTGTATTATATCCCTCATACCAAGTTTACCTCTGAAAATATCGCTCCCGTATTTTTTATAATACGTCTCGACGCCAAGTTTATAAATCTCATCACTTCTGGTGAGAAAATTTTTCAGGAAGAGCATGATTCCAAAAACACCGGAAGCTCCAGGCATTTCTGAGAAATCCTTGGCAGTCTCTGTTGCATCTAACTTTTGATCAAGTGTTGCAGTTGTTACTGTTGCTTTTTCACGAAGTCCAGGAGTTAGGACACGCGACTGCAAACACAACCGCGATCGATAAACGTAATTTGCCAGTTTCGGTGCGGCCATATTCGACGTGACAGTTGCTACAATTACAGCTAAAACCACAAAGGATATCTAACCGATGCCCTAGCAGGTTAGAACTCTGGAGAATATCAAAGAACAAAACTGTATTGCAATTTCTTGCAAAGTATCCTTTGTTAAACTTGACCTACTAAAAGTTTCGACGTAATTTGAATTCACTAACTAGAATTACATGTAATATGGTACCTTGTAATCAGTGACTTGGTGCTGCACAACTTTAAACTTTGGCCTGTGGCACAGCTGATGATTTGTAAATAGTACTAGAATATGCAAACAGTCATTTTTGGAAAGCGTCCAAGTGTGAGTGATCTAGGTTCACTCAAATGTAAGATGATAAAAACGTCTCTCATTTAATATCGTTTATCTGATACGATAATAAAATAATATAATATTCAAGCCTTCTGTCACTGTGTCGTCACATTGTAGGAGCCCCTTCTCTTTTTTTGTCATTGTTGTAGTTAGTTTATGTTGACGTTCTGTGTCTTATGTCTGTAGTTATCACTTTAGCATCGAAGCTTGGGCAGTCAATCTGTCTAAGTCCTCGCCAGGAGAGTTTGAAGGTAGTGAGTAGGGACCAGGTTCCTGCCGGGAGAGTTTAAAGCTAGTGAATAGGGACCAGATCCCTGTCTGGAGAGTTTGAGGGTAGTGAGTAGGGACCAGGTCCCTGTCAGGAGAGTTTGAGGGCAGTGAGTAGGGACCAGGTCCCTGTCAGGAGAGTTTGAAGGTAGTGAGTAGGGACCGGGTCCCCGCCAGGAGAGTTTGAAGGTAGCAAGTAGGGACCGGGTCCCCGCCAGGAGAGTTTGAAGGTAGTGAGTAGGGACCGGGTCCCCACCAGGAGAGTTTGAAGGTAGTGAGTAGGGACCGGGTCCCCACCAGGAGAGTTTGAAGGTAGCAAGTAGGGACCGGGTCCCCGCCAGGAGAGTTTGAAGGTAGTGAGTAGGGACCGGGTCCCCGCCAGGAGAGTTTGTAGATAGTGAGTAGGAACCGGGTCCCTGCAGGGAGAGTTTGAAGCTAGTGAGTAGGGACCAGGTCCCTGTCAGGAGAGTTTGAGGGCAGTGAGTAGGGACCGGGTCTTCGCTGGGAGAGTTTGAAGCTAGCGAGTAGGGACCAGGTCCCTGCCGGGAGAGTTTGAAGCTAGCGAGTAGGGACCAGATCCCTGCCGGGAGAGTTTGAAGCTAGCGAGTAGGGACCAGATCCCTGCCGGGAGAGTTTGAAGCTAGCGAGTAGGGACCAGATCCCTGCCGGGAGAGTTTGAAGCTAGTGAGTAGGGACCAGGTCCCTGTCAGGAGAGTTTGAGGGTAGTGAGTAGCGACTGGGTCTTTGCCGGGAGAGTTTGAAGATAGCGAGTAGGGACCGGGTCCCTGCCGGGAGAGTTTGAAGCTAGCGAGTAGGGACCAGATCCCTGCCGGGAGAGTTTGAAGCTAGCGAGTAGGGACCAGATCCCTGCCGGGAGAGTTTGAAGCTAGCGAGTAGGGACCAGATCCCTGCCGGGAGAGTTTGAAGCTAGTGAGTAGGGACCAGGTCCCTGTCAGGAGAGTTTGAGGGTAGTGAGTAGGGACCAGGTCCCTGCCGGGAGAGTTTGAAGCTAGCGAGTAGGGACCAGATCCCTGCCGGGAGAGTTTGAAGCTAGCGAGTAGGGACCAGATCCCTGCCGGGAGAGTTTGAAGCTAGCGAGTAGGGACCAAATCCCTGCCGGGAGAGTTTGAAGCTAGTGAGTAGGGACCAGGTCCCTGTCAGGAGAGTTTGAGGGTAGTGAGTAGCGACTGGGTCTTTGCCGGGAGAGTTTGAAGATAGTGAGTAGGGACCGGGTCCCTGCCGGGAGAGTTTGAAGCTAGCGAGTAGGGACCAGATCCCTGCCGGGAGAGTTTGAAGCTAGCGAGTAGGGACCAGATCCCTGCCGGGAGAGTTTGAAGCTAGCGAGTAGGGACCAGATCCCTGCCGGGAGAGTTTGAAGCTAGTGAGTAGGGACCAGGTCCCTGTCAGGAGAGTTTGAGGGTAGTGAGTAGCGACTGGGTCTTTGCCGGGAGAGTTTGAAGATAGTGAGTAGGGACCGGGTCCCTGCCGGGAGAGTTTGAAGCTAGCGAGTAGGGACCAGATCCCTGCCGGGAGAATTTGAAGCTAGTGAGTAGGCACCGGGTCTTCGCCGGGAGAGATTGAAGCTAGTGAGTAGGGACCAGGTCCCTGCCGGGAGAGTTTGAAGCTAGTGAGTAGGGACCAGGTCCCTGCCGGGAGAGTTTGAAGCTAGTGAGTAGGGACCAGGTCCCTGCCGGGAGAGTTTGAAGCTAGTGAGTAGGGACCAGATCCCTGCCGGGAGAGTTTGAAGCTAGTGAGTAGGGACCAGGTCCCTGCCGGGAGAGTTTGAAGCTAGTGAGTAGGGACCAGGTCCCTGCCGGGAGAGTTTGAAGCTAGCGAGTAGGGACCAGATCCCTGCCGGGAGAGTTTGAAGCTAGTGAGTAGGCACCGGGTCTTCGCCGGGAGAGTTTGAAGCTAGCGAGTAGGGACCAGGTCCGTGCTGGGAGAGTTTGAAGCTAGTGAGTAGGGACCGGGTCCCTGCCTGGGGAGTTTGAAGATAACGAGTAGGGACCAGGTCCCTGCTGGGAGAGTTTGAAGATAATGAGTAGGGACTGAAATCTGAATCTTTTCCAGTGCTTCACCTGATGACCCTTTTCCTTTGGTGGTAATTTTGTACATGTGCACCATTGTAGATTGTATGATTTGCAGTTGTTTGTCTCTTTTTGTTGTTTGTGTCTGTGGTGTTGATGTCATTTGAGTTTAATTATTATTGTTGTTATTATTATTATTATTATTATTATTATTATTATTATTATTATTATTATTGTTGTTGTTGTTGTTGTTATTATTATTATTATTATTATTATTATTATTATTATTATTATTATTATTATTATTATTATTATTATTATTATTATTATTATTATTATTATTATTATTATTATTATTACTATTATATTTACTATTATTATAACATTACATGCTACGAAAGTTTGTACATTTTACATGCGTGGGTTCGTTCGTTTCAACTTGTGGCTGTACCAGAATCCAACTATTTATCAAGGTTAGCTCTCTAAGACGAGGCAATGAACAGAAAGAGAGGTGTGAGCCTCGTTGGAGGCGTACACATCTTCCCTCAATGAGATAGACAGCATAACCAACGAATACCCTCAGCTATCAGTTAACCAAACTCAAAGCTGCTTAACTATCATATTATTTTTATTAATTAGGACTCTTTATTTTGAGCATATAAACATATACTTATATACATGCACCCTCTGTATCCAGTGCTCCGACAGCTAACGGTACGTATTTAAATGTACTTTTTAACATTTACAATATAGTTACGCAAGCTTAGTATTATCTTTACCATCTTAATTGATATTGAAAACAATTACCTAAATTTTATTAATTAATCTCGTTTGGTTAGTGACAAAATAAAATTATCTAACAAGATATTGGCAAAGTTAATTAAAATCAGATTATCACGACAAGTTAACATATAATTGACGTAATTATAAAACGTGTACTTTTTCTCTTTTAATGCGACTTGCGAATTTACATTGAAACCACAGATGATGTGGGTTTGTCTCTCCCCTCAAAAACTGGCACATATTATTGCCTGCATAACCAACATTATACAAGAAATTATTAAAATTGCCTTGACCTGTTAGAAATGTGCGTAGAGTTTGCTGCATAAAAACTACTCCAGAATCTTGAAGCGGTTCAAATTTCTACATTGCCAAAAATGTAAACTGTGTGTATATAATGGTCTGAGCCAGACAAGGAGACAAAGATGTACATATTTGCTATCTTATTTTTTCTTGCAAAGCGAAATTTAAAGTAATGAACATGTTGAAATACAAATTTCTGTTCTGCTTGTTTAACAGTAAAAACGTAATGGTTACGTTATAGTTATGGTTATGGTTATGGTTATAATTACGTGATGGTTATGGTTTGTTATGGTTATGGTTATGGTTATGGTTATAATTACGTTATGGTTATGGTTATGGTTATGGTTACGTTATGGCTATGGTTATGGTTATGGTTATAGTTATGGTTATGGTTATGGTTATAGTTATGGCTAGGTTATGGTTATAGTTATGGTTATGGTTATGGTTATGGTTATGGTTATGGTTATGGTTATGGTTATGGTTATGGTAATGGTTACGGTTATGGTTATGGTTATAGTTGATGGATTGGGTAATTTCACAAATAAATCGAACTATGATTTTAATACATGATTGAATGATTTTAATGTATTACGCACAAATAACCAAATGAAAGTGGAAAATTAAACAATTACAATATTAAAATTTGCATTATATCTGCCTTTATATATATTATGTATATAATTGTCCATGAAAATCCACCTGCTGATCCTTGTTGTCTCATTCAAGGAAAACAGGGTGAATTTTCATATACTACCCCATTTTCAAAACCGATAAAAGTTATACATTTTAACACAATTATTACCGCGTTTCTGACAGATAATAGATTAAAATCTTAACCCTTACAGGGTCACCGGGGGGTAAAGAATTACCCCCAGACCGGTTTTTTGCATTTTACACAACAAGTATTTGTCCTTTATCTGTTTCTACATGTTGATTTTAATCTCAAATAGTTAAGACGAGACTAGCATTTAAGAAAACTGAAAGAATGGAAATCAATATTTACATATTAACCCTTATAGGGTCACCGGGGGGTAAAAAATTACCCCCAGACCGGTTTTTTGCATTTTACGCTTTTACCATACGCATCCCAGTAAACCTTTTCTATGACTTTTTCTAATCATGTTTTGTGCACAAAACACTTTCAGTTATTTATTTTAGGCACATTGTCTCACCACGAAATAAAAGTGAAAATGCAATATGTCGATTTTTTAAAATTGTCGAAACTTTACTTCGCTTGTCTATACATTATACAGGCGATGTATCTGATAAAACAAAATGTCAGTTACTCAAATTACTCTACCTAAAAGAAGAAAGTAGTAGACAATAAATTCAAAATAACAATGATTTTTGCACACGCGCTAGCAATGTCGGTTGTCTACAGTTATTCCAGCCTAGATAAGGGAACGTAACTAAGTGAATTTAAATTTCGTATTACTAGTAAGTCACGTGACTTTAAGCAGAGGTATAATGTATCCTATGGTGGTCAGCATAACCTCAAATTATGCTGTTGCTGTTTACTAATGAAACACGGCGGTTTATCAAAAGTCATCTACGAATAATGGTGTTGGTAATTTTTACTCCCCCCCCCCCCCCGGTTACCAAAATCGGTGGTAAAA
>JAQGDQ010001198.1:52500-55887 GCA_030141605.1 Tubiluchus corallicola | reverse complement strand
TTAGCACGATTTGTTCCTGTGCCAGTTTACTGCACCATTTTTCCTGCACGATTTGTTCCTGTGCCAGTTTACTGCACCATTTTTTCCTGCACGATTTGTTCCTGTGCCAGTTTACTGCACCATTTTTTCCTGCACGATTTGTTCCTGTGCCAGTTTACTGCACCATTTTTTCCTGCACGATTTGTTCCTGTGCCAGTTTACTGCACCATTTTTTCCTGCACCGTTTTGTTCCTGTGCCAGTTTACTGCACCATTTTTTCCTGCACGATTTGTTCCTGTGCCAGTTTACTGCACCATTTTTTCCTGCACGTTTTGTTCCTGTGCCAGTTTACTGCACCATTTTTCCTGCACGATTTGTTCCTGTGCCAGTTTACTGCACCGTTTTTTCCTGCACCGTTTTGTTCCTGTGCCAGTTTACTACACCATTTTTTCCTGCACGATTTGTTCCTGTGCCAGTTTACTGCACCATTTTTCCTGCACCGTTCTGTTCCTGTGCCAGTTTACTGCACCATTTTTCCTGCACCGTTTTGTTCCTGTGCCAGTTTACTGCACCATTTTTTCCTGCACGATTTGTTCCTGTGCCAGTTTACTGCACCATTTTTTCCTGCACGTTTTGTTCCTGTGCCAGTTTACTGCACCATTTTTCCTGCACGATTTGTTCCTGTGCCAGTTTACTGCACCGTTTTTTCCTGCACCGTTTTGTTCCTGTGCCAGTTTACTACACCATTTTTTCCTGCACGATTTGTTCCTGTGCCAGTTTACTGCACCATTTTTCCTGCACCGTTCTGTTCCTGTGCCAGTTTACTGCACCATTTTTCCTGCACCGTTTTGTTCCTGTGCCAGTTTACTGCACCATTTTTTCCTGCACGATTTGTTCCTGTGCCAGTTTACTGCACCATTTTTTCCTGCACGTTTTGTTCCTGTGCCAGTTTACTGCGCCATTTTTATACCTGGCGTGGCTTCGGACTGGTTCATTCCGAGCAACAAAGGTTGCGTCGTTACTTGCAATAGTTCTTGTTCCCTGTAATAGAATTAGTTGTGTAGAGCAGGTCTACTTGTACAGTCAGACTCTCTCTCTCTCTCCCACTCTTTTTCTCGTTTCCGATTCTTTCTTTCTCTCTTCCTTTCTTTTCCATGAGCTTTCCCTTCAATTCAATCTACCTGTTTGTTCAAATTATTTTTCTGTCTCTCTCTCTCTCTTTTCTCTTTCTCGCTCTCTCTTCCCTCACTCTCTCTTCGCCATATTCCCTTACATTCTTTCGTTTTATCTAATTATTCTGCCAGCGCAGGAACAGAAATATTTGCAAGTTTGTAGAGGGCAAATTTGAATTTATTTGTACATAGTAATTTATACTTAATTAAATAATTAGTACATAATATTGTTTCACTTGGGTTTACATTATTTATTTATGTTTATTTTGATAACTGGCCTAATTTTGCCTAATTTGAACAGGAATCTTACATATAGGTCATGTGAAGCAAGTCAAAGTTTTGTAGGAACCATGATAGATATGCTTTATTATGCAATCTACGGCTGAGAAATGTTTTTATAATACTGGAAACAATTTTTCTTGAATTATTATAAAAGCGTTGCTTAGTGGTTGACAGGTGCCGCCATCTAGCGGCCTTAAATCACAATAACAAGTAAGAGCGGAGCGCAGCTCCGAACAGAATGAAATCAGATAAAAACGGCTTTGATTTCTTGAAATAAGCTTTTTCTGTCACATACTGACCAAATTCGGTTAGTTTTGTTAAAAAAGGCCAAGTTTTCTGGGAAGTTAGCCTTATTTCATTGTTTGCGAAAAATGTTAGAAAAATTTAGTAATAAAAGTGTGATAAACACATCGTATGAGTAGTAAAATCACTTAAAAATCCGTTTCACTTTGAGCGCTGGTATTTTGAACGCCCATTCTTCCACCAGTGACGTCATTCATCGGTTGAAGAAAAGCAGCGCACTGTCAATTTCCATCAAAAGTATAATAAATTTCACAAAAAATCCGATAACAAATTTTATTCTAAAGAGCCGTATATCTCCTTCCGAGAGTCCCACCAGGCGCCGCTAGAATGCTGTTTGGTCAAAATTTCGAAAAAATCGCGACTTGGGTCCGGGAAAACGCCCGTTACGGGACGCCGTATCCCTCTCGGGAATTCTAAATATGCCTACTACACCCACCGCTGAACAGGCTATCTATCCATGGCCAGCACCACCCATGGCCCATTCCCGTTCTTCAGATCTCAGACGTATAACTTAAGGCAACGCGTGCTTACAGAAAGCCTTGATGCGCTTACGAAAAGTCACGAATCCACCAGTTACGTCATAATTTTCAGGTGAATGGCGCCTATCACCGAGTTTGAACATTTTTGTACAATGACAGCATAAATTAAGCTCATGCTTCGTTATGTGTCAAATTTTGGTAAGCAGATCAGTGAGGAAAAAAGGTTTGATTGGAAACCAACAGGTAATTGTTAATATGACAAGAGACTGCATCGTGTTAATATGGCTAGAGACTGCATCGTGTTAATATGGCTAGAGACTGCATCGTGTTAATATGGCTAGAGACTGCATCGTGTTAATATGGCTAGAGACTGCATCGTGTTAATATGGCTAGAGACTGCATCGAATGCTTGGAATGTAATGATTTTAATTTTTAAACACAACACAGCAGCAATTGTAAATACTAAAGTACATTGTAACATGTTAATTTGATATGAATTGTACTGCTTATATAGGTTTTACATGTCAAATGTAGACCTGCGTTAATTCAAATGTAGATTTAGGTAATTCAAATGTGTCTTGGTAACTCAAATGTAGATTTAGGTAATTCAAATGTGTTAAGAATGATTTTCAACAAATCTTAAGCGCTTTTGGTAACTCAAATTTAGACACATGTCAAGTCAAATGTGACATTGGTATCTCAAATTTGATAGGTGGAAAAGTTTAAGGATGTTAAATTTAATCTTCTTTAATTCCAATTTGATAATTGCTCTTAAGTTAAAATAACAACGTTATAGGTTCACTCATATTCTGCAAACTTTACATACCATTGGAACTGTTAGAGAAAACAATACATTCTTAAAATAAACAATGTTTAATGCAGTGCTAATGTATTACTTAAAAAACTAATTAGTGATTCACTGTTCATTGGGAAGTGATGCTGCCGATAGCACCATGACCATAAAATATAATTTTAATTTCGTTTTATCTTTTTGTAATTTGCACTTAAATGAGTTAATTACCGATTTATTCAAAGTACCGCATCTACATTTGACTTACCTAAGTCACATTTGAACTTTCCTGTGTCTACATTTGACGTGTAAAACCTATATATATATATATATATATCAGAAATACTAGGCCCATTAATTCTGTTTACTATCGTTATGTTGT
>JAQGDQ010001198.1:10000-47500 GCA_030141605.1 Tubiluchus corallicola | reverse complement strand
ATACATTAAGAAATAAATAAATATTTAGAGAAAAACAAATGAAAAAGGAGATACATTACTTACTTATATAAACTTATAAAAAACACTTATACATATTTACCATATAAGCAATATATAAAGTTGTACATGGAAACAATGACAATATTATTAGACAATTTCAGATCATTATGTAAATAATCATTTCGTTCCTTCTATATTATCAGATCGTACAACTCGTGCTTTATTAGTGTTGATAAGCCTCCCAGTTGTATTCTTAGACAAGAATCCTCCACCAGGGCGCGTATTTTGAGCAAGTACTACTGACCATGTGAGGAGAAGTTCAGGATTGGATTAACGATTCTAGCAAACGCCATATTAACCCTTTCAGTCCCAAATTATTTTTTAATAAAAAATGTTTTGGTTTGGTACTTTTGTTCAGTATGTCCATCTTGTTTACACATAATAATAATTGTTTTCTACCTGTGCCCGCGTGCTAAATATAGCCTGTATCCCACGGGATACATTGGGATTCAACGGAAGCATCAAATGTGCTTCATTTTGCAACTGCTGATAATTTTTTAAAGTATTTAAGACATTTAGTATGCACGCTATGCTAATCTGTACAATATCATCTCTAAAGTACTGTACCTTGCGCAGTTTTTTATGCTATGTAGATTTTCTAGTTTGCCATTTTATCACCATTTTTAGTCTATTGTTATTGGCTTAAATTAAAATAACTATTAACAGATCAAATAACCGTCAGTTTTAAAATTTTATTAATTTTAAAGGCAGAAAATATTCTCGTATCCCACGGGATACAACGGGTATGAAAGGGTTAAGTTGAACATCGCTCATTTACAATCTTACTTTGCGTCCATTTCCAATGCATTTATAGCTGTACTAATTAGTTCTAATTGCACTCTTACCCACCCCGTTAATGGACCGAGCCGATTTTAGGCTTCAGCATTCACTTTATCTCACTGTCAAGTTACTGAAAACGAAAATACGCAGCTTCAGGAAGCCCACTTTAGAAAAACGTCTTTCCGTTTGGCTTCTTTTTCTAGCACTTAAACGAAGTTCCAATTTTAAGCAAGTGATGTCCATTAAATACAGCTCGAGATGCAGGAATGTATTTAGATAAATTTATTGAAGGGTGTCAACTGAGTGCAATTAAGTCAATTGACGTTTTTTCTTACAAGCTCATTATCACCGCTGATGTTGCTAATGGAAAGTACGCTTGCAGAATGTCAGCATTTGCAGAAGAGTCTTTAGAGATGGATAATAATAAGCATAACATCTTCAGAATAATCATAAGCAAAGTGAAAACAGACATTAACAGTAACTTCAGTATAGTAATGAGTTTCGACTTTAATAAGCAAAGTCAAAACAGACATTAACAGTAACTTCGACTTTAATGAGCAAAGTCAAAACAGACATTAACAGTAACTTCGACTTTAATGAGCAAAGTCAAAACAGACATTAACAGTAACTTCAGCATAGTAATGAGTTTCGACTTTAATAAGCAAAGTCAAAACGGACATTAACAGTAACTTCGACTTTAATGAGCAAAGTCAAAACAGACATTAACAGTAACTTCAGTATAGTAATGAGTTTCGGCTTTAATAAGCTAAAGGTTAATGAATTAAAAGAGAATTACTGAATTAATCATTTGTATGAATTAAAGATTCACTCAAAATCAAGCAACTTTATTAAGAAATTTTGTCTACATAATACAACAGTTGTATGGCCAGACGGAATCTAAAAATTACGTAAAAGAAAAATTGTGCTTGTCAATAAACCAAAGCACAGCAAGTGGTAAAAAAGAGATTACCTGAAAAAGACTCAAATATTATAATAATCAGGTTTACATACATACGAATTACCATCTTGTAAATATTATGACTTACGTTTAGGAGATTTTTAGTAAGCTCATCTTTGCATATGTAACTACATAAAACGACACTCAAATGTATTAACTAATATTCACACAATATCAATTTAACCCTTTCAGTCGCAAATTATTTTTTTAATAAGAAAATTTTTTTTGATTTGGTACTTTTGTTCAGTATGTCCATTTTGTTTACACATAATAATTATTTTTTCTACCTGTGCCCGCGTGCTAAATATAGCCTGTATCCCACGGGATACATTGGGATTCGATGGAAGCATACAATGTGCTTCATTTTGCAACTGCTGATAATTTTTTAAAGTATTTAAGACATTTAGTACGCATGCTATGCTGATCTGTACAAAGTCGTCTCTAAAGTACTGTACCTTTCGCAGTTTTTTTATGCTATGTAGATTTTCTAGTTTGCCATTTTATCACCATTTTTAGTCTATTGTTATTGGATTCAATCAAAATAACTATTAACCGATCAAATAACTGTCAGTCTTAAAATTTTATTAATTTTAATAATAAATTGGGATACAACGGGTATGAAAAGGTTAACGTTAGTATACTAAAATACATAAATACTATTTACGTATATTATACGATTCCTACATAATAGAAATCTGCCAAAAATTAGCACTGATCTTACAGATGTGTAAGTATAAACACAAATATTTTAGATGATTCCTTAGATTTTTTTAAAGATATAGAAGTTTAAAAAAATAGATCAAAAAATAAGTGCAGGAAAAAACTTTGTGTTACTGCTACTGGAATGTGATATATTTTTTCACTACAAACTATACGAAGGCGTTTTCTCCTACGGCTGACACAGTTCCTTACTTCTTTGAGGGGTATTTGGTTCCAATTTTTGATTTCACTTCCGCTGCATCAAATGGCTCTGCGCAGCCATTGTACAATTTCGTTTTAAAGGAATTCCAGATACCGTAATCTAGCGCCGAATGAAGTCTCGTTTTGTCTTGACAACAAGTGTTTAACAATGTTTTGTTTTTCTCTGTTGAAAACCCTCATGTAAACTAGTTGTTTCCTTTATTGTTTTCCTGCCATGTATTAATGAAGTCTCGTTTTGTCTTGACAACAAGTGTTTAACAATGTTTTGTTTTTCTCTGTTGAAAACCCTCATGTAAACTAGTTGTTTCCTTTATTGTTTTCCTGCCATGTATTAATGAAGTCTCGTTTTGTCTTGACAACAAGTGTTTAACAATGTTTTGTTTTTCTCTGTTGAAAACCCTCATGTAAACTAGTTGTTTCCTTTATTGTTTTCCTGCCATGTATTAATGAAGTCTCGTTTTGTCTTGACAACAAGTGTTTAACAATGTTTTGTTTTTCTCTGTTGAAAACCCTCATGTAAACTAGTTGTTTCCTTTATTGTTTTCCTGCCATGTATTAATGAAGTCTCGTTTTGTCTTGACAACAAGTGTTTAACAATGTTTTGTTTTTCTCTGTTGAAAACCCTCATGTAAACTAGTTGTTTCCTTTATTGTTTTCCTGCCATGTATTAATGAAGTCTCGTTTTGTCTTGACAACAAGTGTTTAACAATGTTTTGTTTTTCTCTGTTGAAAACCCTCATGTAAACTAGTTGTTTCCTTTATTGTTTTCCTGCCATGTATTAATGAAGTCTCGTTTTGTCTTGACAACAAGTGTTTAACAATGTTTTATTTTTCTCTGTTGAAAACTCTCATGTAAACTGGTTGTTTCCTTTATTGGTTTCCTGCCTGTGTATTAATGAAGTCTCGTTTTGTCTTGACAACAAGTGTTTAACAATGTTTTGTTTTTCTCTGTTGAAAACCCTCATGTAAACTGGTTGTTTCCTTTATTGTTTTCCTGCCATGTATTAATGAAGTCTCGTTTTGTCTTGACAACAAGTGTTTAACAATGTTTTATTTTTCTCTGTTGAAAACCCTCATGTAAACTGGTTGTTTCCTTTATTGTTTTCCTGCCATGTATTAATGAAGTCTCGTTTTGTCTTGACAACAAGCGTTTAACAATGTTTTATTTTTCTCTGTTGAAAACCCTCATGTAAACTGGTTGTTTCCATTATTGTTTTCCTGCCATGTAATAAGTGGTTTATACATCAACATGCCGTTTTCATTGACGATTAGTGGACATTGTTCCAGCATTTAACTTTCAACATGCAAAAGCTTTTCGGTAATAACTCAAAACAACTTAAACTCTACTGAAACTTGTGACTTTCACAGCCAAATGTTAATGTATTGTAACGTCACGCTGTAATATCAATATAGTTTAAGCGTCGGTACATTTTCTCGCCGCCACTCGATGTAAATGTACATCGGATGTGGGCTCAGCAATTTCTGCCGTTTCATTTTAGAGAGTTGTTGTCGCAGATGCGAGCATTTAATTTACAGTTTATTATTAATTTTGATTTGTAGTTTTAAACTTTAGTTTTTCATTACCACTAAGACAGTGCTGACATCTGTTTGTACACTTGGAAGTTTCCAATATATGTATGTACTTGCTACTGCTATATGTTTGTATGGAACTGGGTTACTTGGCTTCTCTGTGAATGTAGTTGTTTTTCACACTTGGTAGCAAGATTAGAGGACAAACAATAGGCTTAAACAGTTGTGAGGTTATAATAACGTTTTGACTCAGGTGCCATGATATATTGGCTGATGGATTTAGTTTACTACTGTTAATTATGTTTACCATTTTCGTGTATATGTGGATTGACTATGAGACTATGATTTTGAGTAAAATACAGATCGCAAATTTAATCCATGTTTTCATCCAGTGATTTCATCTGTTTAACACAAACATCGCAACTACAAAAACAGCCTGATAAACCAGCCAATGTCGGTTGTTGGCTCCTCCACAAAACACCCCAGCGACAACTTTAGCATCACGACAGTTGTAGTCATTATGATATTAGAATGGCTTCCTTCTCAGCTAGAGCTGTACTTAAAGAAAGACAGGGTGATTTTTTTGTTCTTTGTTTTTATGATGTTCGAGCATCGATGCTTGGTCGTCATTTAAAAATCAATGATCGATCGTGATTGATACCAAACAGCAGCTAGGAAAACTTTCTGATGTTATAGCAAAAATAGGGACTCCAGAAATAGTACCTGCACACCAAGTATGTAATTTAGGGGTTATCTCCAGGCTGCATAAGATTATGGATATCCATAAAATAAGACCAAAAATCCATAAAATAAAATTTGAAAAATTCATAAGATAAGAAATGCATGAAATAAATTTTTTTGTGATTTTTTTTGTACAAAATAAGGCAATCAAAACTGAATACATGCATTGGGTCGGAAACTTCAGCCTAGAGGGCATTCTACATTCGTACCAAATAGACGAATTATTTGAACTAAAGTGATGAATTACAAGGCATTGTCTCGTAAAATTTGATTAAATTTGAAGTGATATGAAACCGATAAAATTAAAACGAAACCGATAAAATTAAAACTAAGTCCTGCGTGTTTAAAAACACGTTTGAAGCCCTCCTGTTTTTACTTTTTAATTGATTTCCCCCTGGGCATCTCGTTCCAGATATAGTCTATTTCTTATTTTATTGATACCCATAAAATAAAATTTCAAAAATCCATAAAATAAGTTATTTTATTTACTTCATACATATCCATAATCTTATGCACCCTGGTTATCTCTGAGGAGAATATGTCAATGGGTTTTCACATCAATAATGTTTGTAAAAAAGGCTTATGCTCATATAACAAGAATTAGGGAGATTTGGAAGTACCTAGACAGGAATTCTCCCCAGTCTCCGATTCATTCCTTTACAAGTTCGACTCAGGTCTACTGTAATGCATTGTTTTTCAATGTTTCAAAAAACTCTATAAACAAATTACCAAAAATTCAAAATTGTGCAACTAGAGTGATCGTGTATTTGCGCAAGTATGATCACATGACACCAACATTACAGGCCCTACACTGGCTTCCGGTACAATCTAGAATCAAACTCAAAATTGTGCAACTAGAGTGATCGTGTATTTGCGCAAGTATGATCACATGACACCAACATTACAGGCCCTACACTGGCTTCCGGTACAATCTAGAATCAAACTCAAAATCGTGCAACTAGAGTGATCGTGTATTTGCGCAAGTATGATCACATGACTCCAACATTACAGGTCCTACACTGGCTTCCGGTACAATCTAGAATCAAACTCAAAATTGTACAGCTAGAGTGATCGTGTATTTGCGCAAGTATGATCACATGACTCCAACATTACAGGTCCTACACTGGCTTCCGGTACAATCTAGAATCAAATTCAAAATCGTGCAACTAGAGTGATCGTGTATTTGCGCAAGTATGATCACATGACTCCAACATTACAGGTCCTAGACTGGCTTCCGGTACAATCTAGAATCAAATTCAAAATCGTGCAGCTAGAGTGATCGTGTATTTGAGCAAGTATGATCACATGACACCAACATCACGGGCCCTACACTGGCTTCCCGTACAATCTAGAATCAAATTCAAAATCGTGCAGCTAGAGTGATCGTGTATTTGAGCAAGTATGATCACATGACTCCAACATTACAGGCCCTACACTGGCTTCCGGTACAATCTAGAATCAAACTCAAAATTGTGCAACTAGAGTGATCGTGTATTTGAGCAAGTATGATCACATGACTCCAACATTACAGGCCCTACACTGGCTTCCGGTACAATCTAGAATCAAACTCAAAATTGTGCAACTAGAGTGATCGTGTATTTGCGCAAGTATGATCACATGACTCCAACATTACAGGCCCTACACTGGCTTCCGGTACAATCTAGAATCAAATTCAAAATTGTGCAACTAGAGTGATCGTGTATTTGCGCAAGTATGATCACATGACTCCAACATTACAGGACCTACACTGGCTTCCGGTACAATCTAGAATCAAACTCAAAATTGTGCAACTAGAGTGATCGTGTATTTGCGCAAGTATGATCACATGACTCCAACATTACAGGCCCTACACTGGCTTCCGGCGCAATCTAGAATCAAATTCAAAATCGTGCAACTAGAGTGATCGTGTATTTGAGCAAGTATGATCACATGACTCCAACATTACAGGTCCTACACTGGCTTCCGGTACAATCTAGAATCAAATTCAAAATCGTGCAACTAGAGTGATCGTGTATTTGCGCAAGTATGATCACATGACTCCAACATTACAGGCCCTACACTGGCTTCCGGCGCAATCTAGAATCAAATTCAAAATCGTGCAGCTAGTGTGATCGTGTATTTGCGCAAGTATGATCACATGACTCCAACATTACAGGTCCTACACTAGCTCCCGGTACAATCTAGAATCAAATTCAAAATTGCTGCGCTGACTCTTAAACGTTTACACGGTCTATCCCCGTTCCATCTTGCAGAATTGATTAGCGTTTAGACGCCAATCAAAAACTTCAAGGTCTGGCAATAAAAATCTACTTGGTGTGCCTAGGACACAAACAAAAACTTTAGGTACACGTGCCTTTTCCCATGCCGCTTCAACTGTTTGCAACAGCCTGCGAGATTAATACTAGAAGCTGCAATAATATAATCACATTTAAAAAATTGCTTAAGACACGTGTTTTTAAATTAGAGTATGGCAATTGAATTGGATTTTAATTTTGCCTGCTAACTAGATTTCATGTTAATTTTCTAACTTTAATTTTTAAGGCCTTTCTTTATAGTGTGTATAGTTTTATGATTTATTTTAGACTTTGTAAATAATAATAATAATAATAATAATAATAATAATAATAATAATAACAATAAATAATAATAATAATAATAATAATAACAACAACAACAACAACAACAACAACAACAACAACAATAATAATAATAATAATAGTAATAATAATAACAACAACAACAACAACAACAACAACAACAACAACAACAACAATAATAATAATAATAATAATAGTAATAATAACAACAACAACAACAACAACAACAATATTAATAATAATGAGTTAGGTAAGTCAGGCAACTGATCACGTGGAACTAGTAGGCTTTATAATTGTTTGCTGTTTTTCACTCACTTGGCGTTTCTAATTAAAGAAATCATTTTACATAAATACGAAATTATTTATTTTGAAAACGTTGGTGTTGAAAATTTTGAAAACATTTTATCTACTTTAAAATTCGCTGATTGCAGAAATTTTAGACTTGATCGTGTGTATTCCGAATTTTCTTACTAAAAACACCGGCAACCAGCAAATTAAGTTTTCACCTTTTTAAGTAAAACGTTTTTAAATTTCTCTCATTAATATGAACATCAATTATGTTATCGTCAATGTAATATCTTTGGATGAATTTTAAAATATCTGCTCACAACTTGATCATCAGAATCACAATCAGATGTTTACAGCTGCACTGTAAGTTGCAGATGTCCGGCTGGATGAGGGCCTCCAGGGTAGACTGGCATTTCTTTGACGCATGCTACTACCGGAAAGGTCGGTTGTTGCTAATTTGACGTCAGAATGTTCTCGAATTATTTGGTATCGTGACGGTGGTCCGCAGCCAGTTATTACCACAATGTAAGATGGTTGTGTTTCGCTTGACAAGCTTGACATTCCGTCTCCTTCATCTGGCACTAGTCCTGTACCATCATCTTCATCATCATCGCTCTCGCTGTAGACCTGCCACGTGTACGGCAACGGTTTAAGTGATTCCAGTTTATTAACCGTCGCCTGAACGTTACCACCACAAGATCTAAACGTCTTTAGGATGACTCCAGGTTCAATGTTGGGAAACTTGGCCTCGAAGTGTACTTCCTTCGGATAAATGCGAGTTCTTGGCCGATTAAATTCATTGAGTTTTGTTGTCACTTTGACATTAGCCATCAAGTTTAGCCGTTGGGCTGATAGTCAACGTCCTCAAATGATGTTCTGCTGATGCAACGCAGGTCATTATTACCTAAGTCACATGGCAACACAGTCACACAGCTATCATTATTACCTAAGTCACATGGCAACACTGTTACACAGCAATCATTATTACCTAAGTCACATGGCAACACTGTTACACAGCAATCATTATTACCTAAGCCACATGGCAACACGGTCACACGGCAATCATTATTACCTAAGTCACATGGCAACACGGTCACACGGCAATCATTATTACCTAAGTCACATGGCAACACTGTCACACAGCAATCATTATTACCTAAGTCACATGGCAACACGGTCACACGGCAATCATTATTACCTAAGTCACATGGCAACACTGTCACACAGCAATCATTATTACCTAAGTCACATGGCAACACTGTCACACAGCAATCATTATTACCTAAGTCACATGGCAACACTGTCACACGGCAATCATTATTACCTAAGTCACATGGCAACACAGTCACACAGCAATCATTATTACCTAAGTCACATGGCAACACTGTCACACAGCAATCATTATTACCTAAGTCACATGGCAACACAGTCACACAGCAATCATTATTACCTAAGTCACATGGCAACACAGTCACACAGCAATCATTATTACCTAAGTCACATGGCAACACTGTCACACAGCAATCATTATTACCTAAGTCACATGGCAACACTGTCACACAGCAATCATTATTACCTAAGCCACATGGCAACACGGTCACACGGCAATCATTATTACCTAAGTCACATGGCAACACGGTCTCACGGCAATCATTATTACCTAAGTCACATGGCAACACGGTCTCACGGCAATCATTATTACCTAAGTCACATGGCAACACTGTTACACAGCAGATTAAAGCGCTACAAACATGTATCACATTCATCCATAGACATAGACATAGACATAGACATAGACATAGACATAGACATAGACATAGACATAGACATAGACATAGACATAGACATAGACATAGACATAGACATAGACATAGACATAGACATAGACATAGACATTTTATTTTTCTCCAATTTGTGTCACAAATTTTCGTTTTACAAAAAATAACTTTGTCTGTGGAGATGCGGCGAGGAAAGACCGTAGGTCATCTACTCACTCACCCCAAAAAAGATTGATGACACAGGATGCAAATAAACTAACAAAATAAAGCAATAACAAAAGCAGAATTATAAAAGCATACATAACAACAATAGCATAAGTGAAAAAAAGAATAAACAAACACTGGTAAAAATAAAATGATGATGAAATTAATCACAATGCCGTAATTTATGTAGATTTCCCATATTAAACGAATTTACACAGAATATTAGATTCACAATTTTTACTGAATAGTATTGAGTAGTAATGTAAAAGAAAAAAAATTACTCTACCTTTGTCTGTCCGTAAAGGTAAAATATGATTAAAATGTCCGTCTTTTACAAATGAAAATGACATTGACATCTTTGCTACTGGTGTAAGACAGCTTTGTTCATTTTAAATCATTGATTGACTCGTGTGTCTGCGTTAGGTATCTGTGAATCTTTTTCCAAGTTCTTTTGTAGTTATAATTATTCTTTTAAAATTTCTGTTTAACAAAATAGGTGAATAAAAATTGCATAATATAATTAAAATTGAAATTGTTGTCTGTATTGTTATGTATTAATGCGCTAGACCGAATGGTCAGTGAAGTAGTTCGGCAACACGCATAATGGCTTAGTGTATTTAATTATTTCTACTAGATACAAATCCACGAGCATGAATATATAAATCATGTTACTAAGCCATTGTGCGTGTTGCCGAACTACTTTATTGACCATGCGGTCTGGCGCATTAATACATAACATGTATTAATGAAATATGCCAGTCAGCTTTGTTTTGTTAAATTTAAACTAATGCCGTGTCGTGTGTGTAACATGAGTCAGCCATATTGTTATTTGTGTAACTCTGTATCTGTGAAATGTATTAATATATTCAAATTTTATTTAACATTTATGTAGGCATTTACAACACATTCTCTTTACTTGGCTTAGAGGGGCTGTTACTTGTATCTGTGTATAAATAAACTATGATTTCGAAAAATGAATTTTATTTATTGAATAGCATCATTAGCTAATAAAAGATACGAAACTTTACTGTGATAATAGAAAAATAGGCACTTTGTTGATGTCTCTAGTCTGAATCATAATAGTGATTACACACCTGTAATTAAAATTCATACAGGTAAGAAAACATTTTGTGAAAATAAGCAATATTTTAGAACAAGCCCATCATCGATACTTTCAACAAATTTTGACTAAATTAATTTATCTTTCCATATAACCCCATGGCAACCAACACTTTGGACCGTTGCTATGCAAATTCAATCCCATAGCAACCAACACTTTGCATCGTTGCTATGCAAATTCAAGCCCATAGCAACCAACACTTTGCATCGTTGCTATGCAAATTCAACCCCATTGCAACCAATACTTTGCATCGTTGCAATGCAAATTCAACCCCATTGCAACCAATACTTTGCATCGCTGCTATGCAAATTCAACCCCATAGCAACCGACACTTTGCACCGTTGCTATGCAAACTTAACCCCATAGCAACCAATTCTTTGCACCCTTGCTACACAAATTTGCAGAAATTTGTTCTTCAACTTCGAAAGCCAATTTATTTTGGTACTCCCTCAAATATAAATGCTAATATCTCAGCACAGAATCAATGTACAGTCGTGAAATTGGTATCAAAATGTTTGCCTGGATCTGCTGATTAAGACAGTAGCTATAACTATATTTTCACAATCTGAGCCAAGTGGTCGTTTTTAAATTCTGGCGGGCGTATTGACAGTCATCTTGAACAACTCAAATTCACCAAGGTGTCGCGTTGGTCATCGTTCGATCCATCATCAGTACGTCACCAAGATTAGAATCAGCAAAAGAGGAAACGTCCCGTGAACTCCCACACAAAGTTTGTCCTCTTTCGTGGCATTTTTCGGACACGGTCTAATCCAATTTGCAATTTCGTAGCTCAGAATGGCTGACAACAGTGATATCGTGTCAATTTTAATGTTCTAATGACCTAGCAAAAGTCGTGAACTTTCTCAAAAAACATTGTGAAGATGCCACACGTACGATTTTTATTAGACAGCAGTGAGTTGACTGGAAAAAGTTCATAGTCTGTCAACACCTTACAAACAAAGTTCTTAGAAAATGGAAAATTCACATTCGTTTTGAATCTTACAGGTTTATGGCCTCAAACAACCTCCGTTGGTTGCCATTGGGTCCGCTACACCTGGAAAAACGTAAGCTAGATGGCAGCACCTGTATATCTCCGCGCAAACCACCTCTTACGTCGTCCCATCTGAATACATTTCCTTGGTCAGCAGAGCATCCTGTCGACAGAATGCGGAGCTCGTGGGGAGTAAGCACTCTATTGAAGATGTTCACATCAGTGAGAGCTCCAACAAAGCACTGCTCTGAGTCGAACTCGCCTCCCAAACTGTCTTGATCTTGGCCAATGACAAGTGTTCCTCCGCCCTGTAGCAAAACGTACAACATTCATTCTAGTAAGCAAAATGTAAAGAATTCTCTTTTTTTACCATATCTAAATAACTCAAACATTATTTGGGGAAGCACATACTCCAGTCGATTGAAAAAAATTCATCTGATTCAGAAGAAAATAGTGCGAGCTATAACATTTGCCGGTTATCAGGACCAAACACAACCAATATTTAAAAGACTAAACTTTCTAAACATTTACGGCATTAATAAATTCCAAACTGCCATTTTCATGTACAAATTCTCTCATAAATTATTGCCTCCCTTATTTACTGATTATTTTTGTTTGAATACTGAGATACATAATTACGGCACACGTTATAGACTGAACTTTCACTACATACAGTGCAACACTAATGTTAGAAAACTTTCTATTAAATACAATGGCCCTTACACATGGAATTCAATTGTTCCAGCTATTAAAAATGCCAACTCGCTGTCCATATTTAAAAAAAATTATAAATTAAACTTACTTGAAACATATAACTGATCACTAAATCATGATTTGTTGTTTGTTATTTTCAAAAACTTGTACAGTATAATAATACTTTTATTACTTCCCACCCGTATTTATATTTGTATATATGGTAATATTGTATCTGTATATATTGTAATTTTTTCGTAACTAATTCTAGTGGCCTACCATAAGCTAGCTTCTTAGGTCTCTAGCGCAGAATTCATGAATCGTATCATATTTTTGTATTAACAAAACCTGATTATCGTGCATCAATTTGAACAATTAGTCAAGTTACGTGATCAAGTATTTAGACAATCAGTTCCCTCCCCACCAGGACAATATGCCTTTTCACACGATTAATGATGATCGTTAAAAGGTCAAAGGTTAAGCGTACCAGACAACGCATTTGTGTACACTTGACAACGCCTCGCAGCCCATGCTATTCTAACAGTAACAGCTTTAACAACTAGCCAGAGCCTTATCTAGTTCATTTTTTCTTGTTCTCAAGCAAGATCCTGCCAGTACACTTGCATAATTAAGTCAAGGTAAAACAACTGAAGTTACTGAAAAAAATGTTTTGCGTTACCCAAATGTCACGTGACGAGTGTTGTTAAGACGCGTTTGTGTGGTACACTTGACCTACAACAACTGCGCGTGCGCACAACGAAACTAAGACAAGGCTTATTTAAGTAAAATACAAATAAGCATACAAACCACGTTCGTCTAGCCAAATCACTTTGTAAATAATGTTACCGAAATTTTGTAACCAAGAGACATAGCACTTGTCCCACTTCCGGCTTCATTTCCGTCCACATAGATGGCCCACTGTCCCGTGTAGCTCTGCCAAGTTCCGCACATGTGGTGCCACCTCCCGTCGCGAACTGGTACATTTAACATGAATCTGAAATAATACAAAGCTATTGCACTCAAAGGTTATATCTGAGGCGTTTGAATTTAGTAGAATGTAGCTAATAGGTCTAAATTGAAAGCTAAATGTTGTAGTCACAGCACCAGGTGTAGTCTTAGAATTATGGCCATTAATTGTCAACATTTAATAAGGCTATTCACAGTTCCAGCGATTGACGAGGATCGTTAAAAGGTCAAAGGTTAAGCAGACCAGATAACACATTTGTGTACACTTTATCCACATGTCACGTGACGGTTGTAGCTAAGACGCGTTGCTGTGGTACGCTTAACCTTTCACCTACACAGTGGCGCCACGTGGGGTTGCTGCACCGAATCAGCTGTGTGACAGTGATATTAAGCACACGTCAAGTATACGTGCTAAATAGCGATCAATCTTATATACACGATTATTAATTTTATCGGTTTCGTTTTAATTTTATCGGTTTCATATCACTTCAAATTTAATCAACTTTTACGAGACAATGCCTTGTAAATTCATCACTTCAGTTCAAATAATTCATCTATTTGGTACGAATGTAGAATGCCCTCTAGGCTGAAGTTTCCGATCCAATGCCTGTATTCAGTTTTGATTGCCTTATTTTGTACAAAAAAAAATCACAAAAAAATTATTTTATGCATTTCCTATTTTATGGATTTTTCAAATTTTATTTTAAGGATTTTTGGTCTTATTTTATGGATATCCATAATCTTATGCAGCCTGTTTATATGGTAGGGAATTAGGTTATAGATGGAATAATATTTTTCGTGTATGTATGTAAATAGTGTTTATAATTTGTAATTGATTGTATGTGTTATTCTAAACACATTGAGTGTGAACTAAAAAGTTAAATTAAAAATTCAAATATTAATGTAACAAGACATAATGATTATTGTAACTAACAATAAGCATAGTAATATACGGACAACGAAATTCGCAGGTTGGGCAGGAAGTTACACTTGTTCTTCACTAAGCAGGTGGAATGGGGGGGGGGAGGCAGACTAATAGCAACGTGACTACGTTACAGTAACGGCTAGTTGGTTACACAGAAGCTAAAGTAATTGTCAAATGACGCTTACCCGTATGCTTTTCCGAAATGCCATGTTAACCCTGATCCAAACTCCAAACCCATCCACAATTCGTTGTCCACCTCATCAGATATTGCGTACGAGATGATGGTCATTGTAGGTGTTCTAGCTGTAGTTCTGATCCAAGCGCAGGTGGTGATGGCCGTCATTGTTGGCAGAGCATCGTATCCGATGTAGTAATCGGACACTTGATTTCCGGTGGTGAGTAACTCGAAATATTGAGACTGACAGCAGTTGTGGGCGGTTGCTGAAGCTGAAAATAGCATAATCCTGAAGAAATAGTTACTGTCATAGCAATTGTGGGCAGTTGCTGAAGCTGAAAATGGTATAATCCTGAAGAAATAGTTACTGTCATAGCAATTGTGGGCAGTTGCTGAAGCTGAAAATGGCATACTCCTGAAGAAATAGTTACTGTCATAGCAATTGTGGGCAGTTGCTGAAGCTGAAAATGGCATAATCCTAAAGAAATAGTTAC
Source organism: Tubiluchus corallicola (assembly GCA_030141605.1). Taxonomy (NCBI): domain Eukaryota; kingdom Metazoa; phylum Priapulida; class Priapulimorpha; order Priapulimorphida; family Tubiluchidae; genus Tubiluchus; species Tubiluchus corallicola. Next base: position 32,279 of record JAQGDQ010001198.1, on the reverse strand, counting down.
TGTCATAGCAATTGTGGGCAGTTGCTGAAGCTGAAAATAGCATAATCCTAAAGAAATAGTTACTGTCATAGCAGTTGTGGGCAGTTGCTGAAGCTGAAAATAGCATAATCCTAAAGAAATAGTTACTGTGACCTTTCAGTCAAAGCTATGAATTGCTGCAACTACACCAAACTTGTGTAGCCGACAAATGTGTGCTTTACTAGTTAGACTGACACAACTATTTCAATCATGCGTCAGAACGTCTCATCAATAAATTGGTTGTGCTTTTTATAGGTTTTACACGTCAAATGTAGACCTACGTTAAGTCACATGTAGACTTAGGTAGTTCAAATGTGTTAACAATGGTTTTCAACAAATCTTAAGCCTTTTTGGTAAGTCAATTGGAGACACATGTCAAGTCAAATGTCCTATGTCTACTACATTTGACTTATCTAAGTCACATTTGAACTTTTCTATGTCTACTACATTTGACTTATCTAAGTCACATTTGAACTTTCCGATGTCTACTACATTTGACTTACCTAAGTCACATTTGAACTTTCCTGTGTCTACATTTGACGTGTAAAACCTCTAAAAAACACAATCAATTTTAATTAAAATTGATGTGACGTTCTGACGCAGATTGAAATAGTTGTCAGTCTAACTAGTAAATGGCTAAATAGAGGCGCGAACGTGAAACTTAACTGCCCTGCTAATAATTCTTTTACGCAAGTATTTCTTAAATATAATCGTAAACTTATTCTCTTTCAATAATTTATACATTACCTTATTTTTCATTTACGTAATTATAGTTTAAAAATGGGTCCTGTTCCCATTCAAAATTTCAAGTGTCCACAACTGAGTGGTTTTATGGTCATTTGAAGATGGCAAAAGCAAGGTAGCTGAAACGTCACTGATTTTTCACGAAGACTATAGAGTTTGCTGTCAAATTTTAGAATTACGCAATCAATCTCAGTATTTGATTTATACTGTACAATACACAGAAACGTAATAAGCCTTTTCATGTGTTCGTTGTGCGCACGCGCAGTTGCTGTGGGTCAAAGGTTAAGCGTACCACAGCAACGCGTCTTAACTACAATCGTCACGTGACATATGGGTAATGCAAAACATCAGTTCAGTGCCTTCAGTTGTTTTACGTGGACTTTACTTAATTAAGCATTAGTCTGTGCTTAGTGAATAAATAGCAAGACCTTGCTTGAAAACAAGAAAAAATGAATTAGGAAAGGTTTTAGCTAGCTATTAAGACTGTTACTATTACAATCGCTCGGGCTGCCAGGCGTTGTCAAGTGTACACAAATGCGTTGTCTGATACACTTAACCTTTGGCACTTCCACGATCGTCATCAATCGCTGGAACAGTGAAAAGGCTCATTATATTGTACGCCAGCTATTGCGCATTTTATATAAACGAACACTGAAATAGCAAAATAGTACAGACTGAAGCCAGATAACCCTGATGCACAATAGTACAGACTGAAGCCAGATAACCCTGATGCACAATAGTACAGACTGAAGCCAGATAACCCTGATGCACAATAGTACAGACTAAAGCCAGATAACCCTGATGCACAATAGTACAGACTAAAGCCAGATAACCCTGATGCACAATAGTACAGACTGAAGCCATATAACCCTGATGCACAATAGTACAGACTGAAGCCATATAACCCTGATGCACAATAGTACAGACTCAAGCCATATAACCCTGATGCACAATAGTACAGACTGAGGCCATGTAACCCTGATGCACAATAGTACAGACTGAAGCCATATAACCCTGATGCACAATAGTACAGACTCAAGCCATATAACCCTGATGCACAATAGTACAGACTGAGGCCATGTAACCCTGATGCACAATAGTACAGACTGAAGCCATATAACCCTGATGCACAATAGTACAGACTCAAGCCATATAACCCTGATGCACAATAGTACAGACTGAGGCCATGTAACCCTGATGCACAATAGTACAGACTGAAGCCATATAACCCTGATGCACAATAGTACAGACTCAAGCCATATAACCCTGATGCACAATAGTACAGACTGAGGCCATGTAACCCTGATGCACAATAGTACAGACTGAAGCCATATAACCCTGATGCACAATAGTACAGACTCAAGCCATATAACCCTGATGCACAATAGTACAGACTGAGGCCATGTAACCCTGATGCACAATAGTACAGACTGAAGCCATATAACCCTGATGCACAATAGTACAGACTGAAGCCATATAACCCTGATGCACAACAGTACAGACTCAAGCCATATAACCCTGATGCACAATAGTACAGACTGAGGCCATGTAACCCTGATGCACAATAGTACAGACTGGAGCCAGATAACCCTGATGCACAATAGTACAGACTGAAGCCAGATAACCCGATGCAAAATAGTACAGACTGAAGCCATATAACCCTGATGCACAATAGTGCAGACTAAAGCCAGATAACCCTGATGCACAATAGTACAGACTGAAGCCATATAACCTTGATGCACAATAGTACAGACTGAATCCAGATAACCCTGATGCACAATAGTGCAGACTGAAGCCAGATAACCCTGATGCACAATAGTGCAGACTGAAGCCAGATAACCCTGATGCAAAATAGTGCAGACTGAAGCCAGATAACCCTGATACACAATAGTACAGACTGAAGCCAGATAACCCTGATGCACAATAGTACAGGTAACTGAAGTAAGAATGTTGGTATAACACACTACAACACTTACCCAACAGCACAGTCACAAAAAATTCCTGTATAAGATCCATTATGGCTAGAGTTAAGAGAACACAAGTTCACTACCGAATCAAGTTAGTAACAAAAATACAAATTCAAGATTTCTGAAGGGTTTCTCTCTTCGCAGTGCATAAATTATGGTGTGTGTTAAACCTTAATGAATACACTTACAGTAGCCTACTTTCGTGCACAGTAAGCCTAGAGTTAAGAGACTTCAGGTGTTTAGAGCGCATGCGTGATTTTTTTGCTGTGATTCATTCCTGTTATACCTGTAGGTTTACCTGTATTTGTTAGCCTATATACAGCTGGTGTCTGTAGGTCTAAAGGTATAATGCAAACAGCACCTCCCTTTTTCGTTTACCTGAGGCACTAATTGACCAAATATACCACACACACACACACACGCGCACGCACGCACGCACGCACACACACACACGCACACACATATATATAACTTTCTTTACATGAAATTTATCTAAACAAAATGGAGATCAACATTTAACACATTTTTTCAAAAATTTGTAACCATCTTAAATAAACATGCAAATGAAAAATGCAATCTAGAAAGAAAAAATATCATTTTTTAACCCATGGGTTTCACGTGGAATATTGAAGTCTGTAAAAACCCGTAGAAACATACACAGAACTCACAAACTTTCCAATCCACTATTAAAAAGAAATCTGTATAAACAATACTCTAATAAATTAAATCATATTAATGTGCATGCAAAGGAAAATACAAAGTAAAAGCCCAATATATGTGTGTATGTGTGTGTGTGTGTGTGTGTGCGTGCGTGCGTGCGTGCGCGTGTGTGTGTGTAGATGTATTTTTTAATCAACTTCGCTTAAAAAGAGTCCTGTATTTGTAGGGACGTGTTCCTGTATGCGTTGTTTATTTAAGTGTGTGATTCGTAAATTGTATTTGTGTTTACGTTTGTGAAATAAAACGTTTATTATTAATAATATTATATGGGGCAACCTAATTCGAGAAGCATCGCTATAAACACTGTTTTAGAGCACGAGGTTTCCTCACTGGCCTCTAAGCTGAATGTATCCAAATCAGGACCTGATAATGTCCCAGCTAAATATTACAAACTAAGCAAAAAAAATTATTTCCCCTGTACTAGTCGAACTAATAAGTATGTCAGTAATTCAGGGAACCTTTCCAGATACATTAAAGTTGGCCAAAATTACACCGATCTATAAAGGAAATGACCCATACTAACCTACTAGCTATAGACCTATATCTTTACTGTCTCCTATAAGAAAAATCTTTGAATCAGCCATTTACTCTAGACTCTTAAACTTCTTTACTTCTTCTTATCACCTGTGGCATATTTCTTGGTCTTACAACAACTTTTGACATTGTCCAACATCATATACTGCTAAAAAACATTATGGCACAGTGTTGAAGTCTCCAAGTTCTTATTTGCACAATAGGAAAGCGGAGCGATACGTTTGGCACCAGGTCGGCTGCAGGAGCTGCCGGAGTCAGTGAGCATGCTGCACTGGTCCGCCTTCGGGGCTCCACTCCTGATTTGGAAGGTTTACTCCTCTACACATGGCCGTTGGGTCACTTGACCTCCTCCGCCCTCTAGCCGTTGACTGCTTGTGCAGCTCCTCCGCCTAGTGTCGAGATACAGTGTGGGCATCCCGCAAGCTTACAGCACCTGGTATTCCTACTCGGTCACCCATTCAAGCACTAACCAGGCTCTACGTTGCTTAACTTTGGTGATCAGACGAGAACCGGTGTTTTCAACGTGATTTGGCCGTACGATGAATGATGATACAAATTATCATCATCATTATCATTACATCAAGAATGATGTCTGTCACTTACTCAGACATCATTACATCCGGGTAAAACAAATTACGTAGGCGCGCGGGCACATGTTGCCACAAATTTAATACATTCGGCAATTTATTGATAAAAGGGCTATCATGTCACATATTTGACAAAGCTTTGTGTGCATACATTGAGCAAAATATTCTGATGTGCATGCATGATGTGTACATTAGGATCGAAGGCTATTGATCATTTTATAATGTACATATTTGACACGGCCAACGCCTGTTTACTGAATGAACCGCAGAGCTATTTTGCAAGGCTAGACCGCGGCAAGTGTGTACGCAGTGGCGGCTGGTGTATAGGTACTGCAGCGCCCCCTGTTTTCACTCATCAACAATACGTCTTTTTTCCTTGGTTCTTTTTTATACTTTTGCGGAATCAGAGGTCCAGAGCCCGTGAGGGAAGTACAATTTGCTTCATAGTCAGAGCAACGTGGTATTTGACTGTTGTGCGCATGCGGACATGCGCACATGTCTGAGATAACAAACTGTACTCTAGCGTCTGCTGCTAGGTAGAAAAGTACTGTGTCTATCACAGTAACCATTGCTACGTACTTACCCGTGTACCGTCATATTCTTGGATATGATAAAGTATAAACTTAGCGTGTGTCTTTAAGACATAAATGATTTAATAATGGACGCCTTGCATCCCCAGCAGTGAACTACAACAGCTAAACTTTTTCACAGTTGTCTGTCCGTGAGAAAGTTGCAGTTAAGAAACGAGGCCGTTCAACACCTGATCTTCAAATATGACTACAACATTAAAATTACACATGCTTGTTTCGTTTTACGCAGTATTAAAAAACGGCTAAAAATTTTCTGTAGCAGCACCCCCAGTAATAAAATTGTAAGTAAGTAAATTGCAAATTTATTTGATGGAGAATTAATGTCAATTGGAAGTTTCATTTACGACTGTATGCATAGAGTTGTGAATTAAATAGTATAGCTTTGTTAACGGACATGTGATAAGCAAATATTTTACCTATATGATAATCACAGTGATGTGTACAAATGCTTAGTAAATAGTTTTTTCGCTTCATAGAATTTACAACTAAATTTGTATATCTGTGTATATACCGCGTGCAGCTATGTTGAGTCAAATTGTTAGTATGATCTGGAAATCATTACCCGAGTTCTGCCCGCTGATAAAACCATCGGGTATGCGTCGAGTTTGTAATTTAGTGTTGGAAATTTGATTTTCAGATATAAAATATCTATCTATCTATCTGTCTGTCTGTCTGTCTGTCTGTCATCTATCTATCTATCGATCTATCTATCTATCTATCTATCTATCTATCTATCTATCTATCTATCTATCTATCTATCTATCTATCTATCTATCTATCTATCTATCTATCTATCTATCTATCTATCTATCTATCTATCTATCTTTCTATCTATCTACCTACCTACCTACCTACCTACCTACCTACCTACCTACCTACCTACCTACCTACCTACCTACCTACCTACCTACCTACCTACCTACCTATCTATCTATCTATCTATCTATCTATCTATCTATCTATCTATGTATCTATCTATCTTTCTATCTATCTATCTATCTATCTATCTATCTATCTATCTATCTATCTATCTATCTATCTATCAATCAATCAATCTATCTATCTATCTAGCTATCTATCTAATGTTATCTACGAGCCACCACTGTGTATATGTCTACGCTGCTATAATTGAATAACGCTTCTACGCCTCTCCGAGAATTCTTAGTAAATACGTAATGTGGTGCATGAAAACGACCTGAAAAAATAATAAAAAAACGGAAAGCCTTTTGTCAATAACACAAGCAAAAGAAGCCATTCAATCTGGCAGAGAATCGGGCTTCATTCAAATGGGGTCGCGCGGAAAATCGATAATTTGATTAAAACGGGCGCGCACACACAACTCATGTAAATTTTCCATATTTTAGCCGTTTACAAACCAAATGGAACATAATATAAATTTGCAGTTGATTGAGAAAACATCCAATAAACCCTGTTAAGTATTGATTTTAGAAACTAACATTGCACAGTACAATTAATGATGACTCGAGACCAGGGCGAGATTATCCTATTGGCTATAATAGGCTGTAGTCTTGGGCCTCTCAAGCTTGGGAGGGAGGGGGGCACCAAGCTTCGGTAACATTTCGTAAAAAATCTGTTTTTTCATAACGTTTGTGTTGAAATACGTGCTAACTTCAAGATGTCTATTGAGCGACGATAGTTTTGGCTATAGAAGCCATTATGTAATAGGGGTGAGCATTCTCTACCAGAAAGCGAATTCGAATCGAACCGAATTTGTGACTTTCGAATTCGAATCGAACCGAACTTCAGTGTTTCGAATTCGAACCGAATTCGAATTGAGATCGAAAGATTTTCGAACTAGTTTTCGAACCACCAGTAAAAATTAGACTTACAAAGATCATGTGTATCGCTAGATTTTGTCCTGCAATAAAACGACTAGTAATTTGTCTAAAGTTGTGCACAGAAATCACAGCTAAATTATGCTAATTGCACGATGTTTCAATCGTTTTAGTGATAAAGAACGTGTGTGATTGAAGTGCTGAATTATTCGAATCTACAGTTTTGGATTCAAATCGAGTTCGAACTAAAAAAACTCGTTCGAACTCGAACGTTCGATGCTCACCCCTATTATCTAACTATAAATGAAGCCAAAAAAGAAGAATAAATAATACATTAATGATACAAAAGAACAAAGTGAAACTAAAAGCAACAGATTAGAATTTATTTTACCAAAATAAACTTGGTTGTAACGAAAGAAATTGCAAAGTTACAAAATGTACAAAAATTTTTACATTAGAAGTTGTGAATAAAGTATAACATAATTATACAGGAAAGAGCCAGATTCTAGGAATCGATGGTTTCCACTATTGAAGCCATTATCAAACTATAAATGAAGATAAAAAAGGGGAAGAATGGATGATCCATTAATGATGCAAAGCCACAAGCAGAAACTACAAAGCAACAGATTAGAATTTAACTTATCAAAATAATGTAAATCATGAGCTAATTTGATTTGCAATAAATACGAAAATAATAGCATTTCTTTAAGGAACATTTTTATTGTTAAACAGAAGATAATTCTGCTAGTATATATGTAAAGAATTTGCTATAAGTTTAAAGGAAAACCGAACAATTGTTTAGATTCAATCTCATTTTAATTTACTGTCCAAAATACACATTTTCTAGCCTAAAAAGTTAGCAATTGTTTTTTTATATTTGAATAATTAGCTTAGAAAGTTAATTGACGGCAACCGAACACTTGCTTACGTCAGAAACTAACCACAGTTTGTGCAATGGCAGGCATGTTCCATTGTGCGTCAAGCAAGTTTCGTAAGTGCTACAGTACTGCTTAAACGCGTGATGTCACGAAAATGGACTCTACGTCATATGACGTCAGAAACTAACACTGCAGTTCATGATCATGGTTATCACGGTACCGCCTTCTATTTGTCGGCCACGCGAATGTGACAAAAAGGCGCCGTTGCCAATCTTAGTAGATTCACTGAGCCGCGCGTAGCTTTGAAAGTTTAACGAAATTTGAGCATCCAGGTAACTATTATTTAATCTAAGCTTTGATTTAAAATAAGCTGTTGTAGTTTACAATATTTTAGAGCATTCTTTCTTTCTTTCTTTCTCTGCATTTTTTATTCTGAACTAATGTTTGCGCAACCATTCAGTTTCCATTTAAATCAAGCAACGTAAATGCGGGTTAAAATATATCACGAGCAAACAACATTCAAGACGGATGACTTTGAGGGTGGTTAGGTCTGTGGGAGGGGGTATAATTTCATTAACGCAGAGGCCCCAAAAGGTCGTAATCCGAGCCTGCTCGAAACATAAAGTGGTTTGAATTGACTTGCTTGATACACATTTTCAACGTGACATGTGTATAGTAACAACGCAAACACAGCTATTACAGCAAACTGCCTACACGCATTGCAAACGATTTGCTAAAGTGACGTTATTATCTAATTGAAACGGAGAATTTACTGTTTGGAGCGAGTGATTGGCATGTATAGAGTCTGGCTTCATGCTTGGAGCGAGTGATTGGCATGTATAGAGTCTGGCTTCGTGCCTGGAGCGAGTGATTGGCATGTATGGAGTTTGGCTTCATTCGTGGAGCTAGTGATTGGCATGTATGAGTTTGGCTTCATGCTTGGAGCGAGTGATTTGCATGTATGAAGTTTGGCTTCATGCTTGGAGCTAGTGATTGGCATGTATAGAGTTTGGCTTCATGCTTGGAGCGAGTGATTTGCATGTATAAAGTTTGGCTTCATGCTCGGAGCTAGTGATTGGCATGTATAGAGTCTGGCTTCATGCTTGGAGCTAATTATTGGCATGTATAGAGTTTGGCTTCATGCTTGGAGCGAGTGATTGGCATGTATAGAGTCTGGCTTCATGCTTGGAGCTAATGATTGGCATGTATAGAGTTTGGCTTCATGCTTGGAGCTAGTGATTGGCATGTATGAGTTTGGCTTCATGCTTGGAGCGAGTGATTGGCATGTAAGATAGTTTGGCTTCATTTTGCACTAGTGAAATGACATGGCTTCCCGTGTGACTCTTTTAGCACGAAGAAGAAAGAAATTAATCCTTAGCAGACACGCTTTCTTCTTCTTGTGTTTGTTTTCTTACGTTTTTCTCCTTTTCTGTTTTTCCTTTACCTTGTTCTTTTTTCTTCTTTTCTCTTTTTTTCTTTTTTGTTTTCCTCTTTTTTCTGTTTTTTTCTTTTTTTGCTTTGTTTCGCTCACTCACTCATTCATTCTTTCTTCTTTCCTTTCCTTCCCCCTTCCTTTCTTCCTTTTCTCTTTCCTTGCTTTGCTTCCCTCCTTTCTTTTTTTTGTTCTTACATGCTTTCTCTTTTCTTTCTTTCCTTCTTTCTTTCCTCCCTTTTCTCTTTCCTTTCTTCCTTCTTCATTCCGTCCTTCCTTCCATCCTTTTTGCTTATTTCTCTGTCCTTTCTTTCTTGTTTTCTTCCTGCATTCTAATCTTTTTCCTTTCGACAGTTTCTTTAACCATTTCCCTTTAATTTTTTTGAATTTTGTTCGGGCGCATCTTATTAAACTGTTTGTTTTTAAAACACGATAACAGATTTACTTGATACTGGGAAGACAGGATGATTTTTCTTATACTACCCCATTTTTAAGTCTGTATAAAATGTAAAATTTAACACAATAAATACTGCAAAAGCGTTTCTAATAATTAAATAGTAGATTGAAAACTTAGTTAACGACGGGCGAGCCCAAATATTGATGACATCACAAACTAACATAAATTTCAACAGCAAAAATATTTCACAAGCATGTCACACGTGTTTGCGAAAACGAAAATTGAAGTACAGTGCTACTGACTGTAAGATATTCAGTGTGTTGTACTAAAACTAGGCAAGTTTTAAGATAAAAATTCAAATTTCAAATTTACCGCTGCACTCACACATGAGCTATCAAACGTGTGTAGTTCACTACAAACTATCACATCTGAACTGAGAGGTACAGTACCTGTTTTAGTGCAAAGCGTTTTCGAAATGCAGGCGCTAGTGCCCGTCTAACTAGCGAATGTCGAAATGCATGTAACAGCGAAGAACTAGTGGCTAGAAAATTTTCTTTTTACGCCACTTCTTTGGCTTTCTGTCCTACGTGCTGCTTGAAACTGAAAAAAGCTCGACTTGTCACCTAATTTATCGCTTTCCTGTATCTAGGTTATCCCCGTGGAAGTCGTATCTGGATCATTCCTGGAAAAATTGACGCTTCCCGAAGCCGTGGGGCGTCTATATAGCAATTTGTCGTAATCAGCTCACTGGTGAGATGATGACGAATGAAGCCAGAAGAAGAAGATTGAATTTCTTGTTATTAAATGAGAAATTTGTTCACCGTGAATCAGTTGACAGGACGAGCGAAAGAGACCTTCAGTAACACAAGTTCTAAACTTACTGCCATTAGAAATAAGAAGGTGAATTTTTGACATAAAATGGTTTACAAAATGTGTAATAATCGTATAAGATTACTGTTTTACGATTTTTGCGCCCGCCCCCCCCCTCCCCTTACTATTTTGAGCTCACGGGACATAACTTTAAATTATATAAAGTTACGCTCTTTACGAGCATAGCGGTTAATTTGAATTTGTAGCTTAGAACTTGTCTAGTTTTAGTACAACACACTGAATATCTTACAGTAGCGCTGTACTCAAATTTTTGCTTTTGAAAACACGTGCAACACGCTCGTGGAATATTTTGCTTTTGAAAGTTGTGTTAGTTTGAGATGTCATCAGTAGTTGGGCTCGCCCACCGTTAATTAAAATTTTAATCTATTATTTGATTGTCAGAAACGCTTTTGCAGTATTGCAGTATTAATCTCTCTCTCTCTCTCTCTCTCTCTCTCTCTCTCTCTCTCTCTCTCTCTCTCTCTCTCTCTCTCTCTCTCTCTTTCTTTCTCTCTCTCTCTCTCACTTTCTTTCTCTCTCTCTCTTTCTTTCTCTCTCTCTCTCTCTCTCCTTCTTGCCCTCTCTCTCTCGCTTTGCTTTCTCTCCTCTCTCTCCCTCTCTCTCTCTCACTCACTCACTCTCTCTCCCTCTCTCTCTCTCTCTCTCTCTCTCTCTCTCTCTCTCTCTCTCTCTCTCTCTCTCTCTCTCTCTCTCTCTCTCTCTCTCTCTCTCTCTCTCTCTCTCTCTCTCTCTCTCTCTCTCTCTCTCTCTCTCTCTCTCTCTCTCCTCTCTCTCTCTCTCTCTCTCTCTCTCTCTCTCTCTCTCTCTCTCTCTCTCTCTCTCTCTCTCTCTCTCTCTCTCTCTCTCTCTCTCTCTCTCTCTCTCTCCGATGTTGCGTTGCATGACAAGAATTATTAGCCCGGATTACGATATGCGGAATTGAATGGCCAGAACAGCATTCGCTAATAACATCATTTGATGCTGAAATGTTGACAGACGGCCGATAAATGTCAATACGTCTTGACGTAGTACTAGTACTACGATGGTGTTTGACCTCGGTTTGCGTGTTTACATTGAATAAGTGTAGCTAAGGCAAATAGGACACAATAACTGCACATATATTATAGTGTAGGTGACATTTTTACAATGATTGTAAGTGGCAGTGTTACAGCGTTTGTAGCGCCTTACTATAATGTGTACCATAAATCAGCTTGCGTGACTGTACACACTGCAAAAGCGTCAAGCTTGAACATTAATATTTTTAAGACCACGCTTCGATAAAATTCGTGACTGCAGATACTGCAAAAGCGTCAAGCTTGAACATTAATATTTTTAAGACCACGCTTTGATAAAATTCGTGACTGTAGATACTGCAAAAGCATCAAGCTTGAACATTCATATTTTTAAGACCACGTTTTGATAAAATTCGTGACTGTAGATACTGCAAAAGCATCAAGCTTGAACATTCATATTTTTAAGACCATGCTTTCGTTTCCTGTTGCAATGCTCAAAGGTCATATGAGTTTATCCTTGCACATTTGTCTGTTTTTCGAATATTTAATAGGCGATAGTTAAAGAAAAACGCATAATGTTATAGTTACAGAATCCAAAGTTTATTATAGTTCTGTTAATAATGTAATCTAATGTAAAAATTATTTATCTAGCGCACTATGTATGTATGTATGTAGTTTATTGTATAGTATGTAACAAGTTACGTGTATACACGAGGAACGAGGTAAATGCCACAATAGATACATTAGTGATTTTAGTCCAGATTGTGTCACTTTACGTACATTTCCTACTCAAGGTTATAGCACTAAAAACAGTGTTATGCATACAAGGTACATCAGCATAAAAATTGACCCGATTCCTTACGCGCTGTTCCAAAAAACCTCTCAGCTGAGGTATATAGTCTGGCCAATTTTTAAATCATTTACTACATCATTTAAAATCTCAGCATCCTGACCAATAAAATACATTTAACATTCATAAGAAACATAAAATTTAAAAGACATTAAAAATTAAAAGTGATTCGCCACAAAAGTACAACTTAAACAAACGTAAATTAAGCGTAATTAAATTACGTAAACGTTTAAAACAATCTAATGAATTTGTAACAGGTAAGAGAAACAGGTAAGTTATTCCAGAGACGTGGAACACAGACAGAAAAAGTTTTTTCACCATAGGACACTGTACAAATGACGTCATCATTTAGCAGAAAGCCTTACCAATGTGCGCACAAATAGAACTTTAACTCAGAGATGTCGCCACACGAATAAAATTTCAAAATACGTAGCAACAATTCTAAGCCACCGTAATGCACCACAAACAGTTCGAGAACTGGGTGTGTATATGTATATCGTATCCAAGAGATGTCGCCACGTGTATAAAGATTCAAATGCGTGTAGAAAACAATGATAAACAACTCCAACGTACCACAAACTGTTTGAGGAAAGTAAGTTTATATATAAATAAGTTTTCGGTTTTGTAATAAGTGGGGATGACATCTCTGATAGAATAACTGGTCATATCACAGGGCTCTTGGTTGACACCTCCATCGGATGGAACTGTAGAGTACGAACAATACTAAGTACGATAGCCGATAGATGGTAGATATTGTATGATTAGTTATAATCATAGACCTATAACTGGCTGTACAGTATACCATTAAAATGCTGCATGGAGTAGCTGATCCGAGAAGCTTGTGGCATGACCCATCTGAAAGGACGAGTCCTTTTTTGCAAAATTAAAATTTTAGAAATTGGCACGAAGTTCTTTAGAAGAGAATAATATTACTAAGTTTTACTGCACTAAAAATCTGTGTAAAATCTCTTCAGCCTAGGCAAACCGTTCATAATTGACAATTATCCTATAGCTACGCAAGATCGATAATTATTAATTTGAGTAAACAGCTATAGCTACGCAAGATCGATAATTATTAATTTGAGTAAACAGCGCGTTACTGCCGACGTAAGTTCTGTATGCAAAAAGGCAGTATGTAGGTGGTATAAAGTTTAAAAATGAATTTTTTAAGCTTTATGTAAGTGGAGGGTTTTCTTGTGCTTTAATCAGTCGCAGAAGGGAGGCGATGTTATTTGTTTATTTTGTTAAAAAACTGATAAAGAATGTTGTTAAAATGTAAAATATTATTTAATTGAACTAACAATAATTAATCAAGTAAATAGAGGCACTTCTGTAAATATTTATTTATTTTCAACAAGAGGTTTATCATTATCATCTCCATCAATAAATCCCGCCCCGAGTAGCTCTTTGTTGCATAAACAAAAACATAAAAATAACAATCATTAGAGCATTGAGTTTTTGACTTTCATTAGTACCATGACCATTTCAGTAAATTTGTTCACACTCTCGAACGCCTTTATTAGTTCAATTATTGCAAAATGACACAGTTATATAAACTCACAGTGATCGTTTCTAAACTGTTTGTAGTGTGTTAGACTCAACTGCAAATCTTAATGAAATGAATCGATTCACAGAAGCAACGTATGTTTTCTCATTAAGTAGAATCTTTTGTTATCTAAACAACTTTCTATTACTCTTCTAAACTATGTAAAACCAGCGAATAAAATGGATATATGAGGAATTAATAATGATTACATATTGTCATTGAGGTAAACTTATAATTATTACGACGTCACATATTATGATTATTATTATTATTGTTATTATTATTATTATTATTATTATTATTATTATTATTATTATTATTATTATTATTATTATTATTATTATGACTATTATTATTATTATTATTATTATTATTATTATTATTATGACTATTATTATTATTATTATTATTATTATTATTATATTATTATTATTATTACCATCATGGTCATCATCATCGTCGTCGTCGTCATCGTCATCCTCCTCCTCCTTCTCATCATCATCATCATCATCACCATCATTATTATTATTATTTTATACTGACTTGTTTAATTTTTCATGATTCGGCTCTTTCATTGTTTTAGTTCTCATTGTGACGTCAGTACATGAAGATCAATAATGCTCGTATTCAATAAGCAACTCGAATAATTAACGACGATGAACTGTGATCTTTTGAAAAGTCATTTACTGTTATTTGTGCTAACGCGAGGGCTTAATTTGTCCTTCTCGTATTTCACGGCAAATTAGTCAATAACGGTCGCCATAAAATATACATATTTTGTTATCATCAGCGTTTATCTGCCAAGGGAGAAGCCATTGTTGTATCGCTGACAAAGCTACTGTACATATTAGACGGAAGTTCTTAATAATCAACTTATCAATATTTGGCGCAGCTGCTGCTGTTATTACTTGGTCACTTGCAATGGGATTAATTCCCACTCGCCTGGATGGACCCTTAATTCCCTTGTCAATAACTGACCGGTGGGCAGTTTCTGCGCTGTGAATAGGAAGTGTAATTATTCATAATGCAAGTAGTCAATACAATGTAATTAGTTAAGATTTGCTAAGCTCACTGAAGTTAAGTATATTGCTCAACGCACCCATTCGGTCTAAATTCAGCTGTTGGGAGATCCAGGCCGACGAGGCGCACCGGGAAAACAAAACGTCACGTGGTCGTAGGTCAATGTATTCGCAATAATGGATGCCTTATATAGACATTAATCATATATGTGTTGTTGCTACATTACTGCGCTTTGATTGACGCACGTTCAATTATGTCTTATTAATAATGTAGTCCGGTTGAGGTGTACTTTGTCCTGAATAGATCACGCACTGACCATTACAGATGAGTTTAACCACGTCATTTGTAAATCCATTACAGAGGCCTGCAATAGTTAGTCAAACGTTAGAGGTTGTCTTTAAGTCTTTAAAGAGGCCTACAATAGTTAGTCAAACGTCAGAGGTTGTCTTTAAGACTTTAAAGAGGCCTACATTAGTTAGTCAAACGTTAGAGGTTGTCTTTAAGACTTTAAAGAGGCCTACAATAGTTAGTCAAACGTTAGAGGTTGTCTTTAAGACTCTAAAGAGGCCTACAATAGTTAGTCAACCGTTAGAGGTTGTCTTTAAGACTCTAAAGCACAAGAAAACTCTTAATAAAGTCTCGTAACGATATTTTGTGTCACATACATACTGCAGTCTCAGCAGTCACGCTGTATAAAACATGCAAATTTAAACGCCCGCGGTGACCGTTAGACGCAGCCATTTTCACGACAGGTCATTTGTCGCAAGTTTAAATAACATTGTATAATTCGTACAAAGCATTCGTAGCGCACATGTCACTAACTGAGTAAAATTTAAAATTACTGTATCTTGTCAATAAGATTGGAGGGTGAGTCAGCGACATTTTACCAACTGGTGAAAACATTTGTAATTATTAAAATATTTCTTTTCTAATTACATAAATCTTTCCTGTAGGTAAGCGAAAAGCTAAGTAATATACATGGAAACTTTTTTGGGACATAATTTAACATTTCTTTTCTTCCCCTGATTTACGTTTGAGTAGTGACGTCATGTAATGGCGCCGTCGGAACAGTATCGCGGGAGATTTAAAATGAAAACAAACAAAAATTCCTTTCACCGCGAGTACCATATACGCATAAAAATATAATTTAAGGCGATTTTTCAGAAACCTACTTCAGATAGTCTTTTTCTTGTCCTTTAAATGTTTATGCTTACCTATGCATATTTTTTTTTATTTTGTTAGTAAATAACGACTTTAGTGATAATTATGATAGTACAACAATTTATATTTAGCAAACTGTAGGGACTATTTATTATATGTGAAACAAAATGAAATTGAATAAAAAATTTAACGAATTTGTTTGTATTGTTTTAAAAATGCATAGGCGCAGGTAGTTAAATGCGGATAATTAGAATACGTAATTAGTAAAAATAACAAAAAATGAGTAAAAAAGTTATTTTGGCAAAATACAACGTTACTACACATGGCAGGCGGTCTGAGAAACGCAGGTGGCGCAGTCTATCCGAAAGAAGAAGCATTTTTATGAACTGTCGCGTCTTTAAGCTTGCAGATACGGAATGTTTTAGAACACTTAATGCTTTGAAGTAACTCTCTTTGTACATTACGAATGCAGGTAAGTTTAGCCTTAGTTTGCGTTGCCGACGTGAGGCCTACAATATATATCTTGAAAGTTTAACATAAGTACATCGTGAAATAGATCAATGTAAGTAAACAAGCAAGCAAACAAGTAAATAAGTAAACAAGCAAGGAAGTCGGTGGGTGAGTGAGTGGGTGAGTCAGTCAGTCAGTCAGTCAGTCAGTCAGTCAGTCAGTGAGTGAGTGAGTGAGTGAGTGAGTGAGTGAGTGAGTGAATGATTGAGTGAGTGAGAGATTGAGTGAGTGAGTAAGCTAGTGGGTAAGTGAGTGAGTAAGCTAGTGGGTAAGTGAGTGAATAAGTGAGTAGGAAAGGAAATATGCATGTAAGTAAGGAAGGAAGGAAGGAACGAAGAAAGGAAGAAAGGAAGAAAGCAAGCAAGCATGTAAGCAAGCAAGCAAATTAGCAAGTAAGTAAGTATGTAAGCAAGCAAGTAAGTAAGTATGTAAATAAGTAAGTAAGTATGTAACTAAGCAAATAAGTAAGTAAGTATGTAAATAAGTAAGTAAGTATGTAACTAAGCAAATAAGTAAGTAAGTAAGTAAGTAAGTAAGTAAGTAAGTAAGTAAGTAAGTAAGTAAGTAAGTAAGTAAGTAAGTAAGTAAGTAAGTAAGCAAGCAAGCAAGCAAGCAAGCAAGCATGTTTTTCCGTTTATGCTATACTTATTGGGTTATTTTTATAAATAGTACATGGTAATATTGCTATTACGCAACTAAACCACTAACAAAATATTCATAAACACACAGACGGATATATGACAATTCTTACTATTTATTTAACATGCGTTTTATATGCAAATTTTTATAAGAATAATGCAGAATTATCTACACGTGAAAATAACTAATGATTCTAGTCTTATCACCCTATTTACACTCATATAATTATTTCACAAGTAAAAATGAATAGGTTTTTGGCAACAATCAAGTTAGCTAGCTATTGACCTTGAAACGAAACCAAACCCAATGTTAAACTGTAGGTCAAAACAATCTGCTCTTTAAAATATTGAAAAGAAACATACTATGTTTTCAAAAATGAGCACAATGGTAAATCTGAAATTTGAGTTTTCGTCTTAAAACTTGTCAAGTTTTAGTACAACGCACCGAATATCTTACAGTAGCACTGTACCTCAATTCTTGCTTTCACAAACACGTGCAGCACGCCAGTGGAATATTTTTGATGTTGAAAATTACGTTAGTTTGTGATGTCATCAACATTTGGGCTCGCCCGCCCTTAATTAAGATTTTATTCTATTATTTAATTATCAGAAACGTTTTTGCAGTATTAATTGTGTTAAATTTTACATTTTGTACAGACTTAAAAATGGGGTAGTATAAGAAAAATCATCCTGTCTTCCAGTATCAAGTAAATCTGTTATCGTGTTTTAAAAACAAACAGTTTAATAAGATGCGCCCGAACAAAATTCAAAAAAATTAAAGGGAAATGGTTAAAGAAACTGTCGAAAGGAAAAAGATTGGAATGTATTAATTGTTGTATACTTTTACCGTACTTGAAAATGGGGTAGTATGTGAAAAATCATCCTGTCTTCTTTAAAGAGTTACTGTTTAATGAAACAGTTTTCGTTTATTGGTGCATTCTCTGATCTTGCGTCATCTTCTTGTATGTGATTACAAAATTCTTCGTGTAAAAAGTACAAAAATTTTCCGGTAAATCTTCTAGTATTCATAGACAAGCGTCCTTCCTGTGTAAAGTCAAACAAACAAACAATTCCAATTGGATATTTTCAGCCAAATTTCCAGAAAATATAAAATTTGCTGCCGTTATTTTATCTTGTATAATAACTTGCGTCTTTGAGTTTTCAAAAATAGCAATACGCCTCCAGGAACGAAATAAAACAGCAACTTCTTCCTTCTCTCTTTTGACCGGATGAAAGAGTTATGGCTGTTTTATAACGAAGGGAAGACCGCAGAAGAGATGAAGGGCTGCTCTTTTTGTTGGATGGATTTAACCCAGACAGTTATGTCGATTGTATACGATAAAATACGACCCTTATAGTGAATGGATGACGTCATTGTGACGATAAGAAAACGCCACGATATGACAACAGATTTGTGATTCAGGAAAACATACGAGCGGGCATATGCTCCGGGGTTCTGTCTCGCCCGTCTCTCTTGTGAAAATACGATTGTTTATGTAATGAGCAGATTAAACAATTACTTGTGGCGTGTTAGAAACACTGTTAACCTAGTTTCTACGTTGTCATTATTAATTACATGTATTTGCATAGGGCATATATTTGAGCACTATTATATGTGTGTGCTTATATTATGCACTGCTTATATTGTGTAATACCTTGCACCTGTTCGTTATGTGGCCTTTATATAACATGTGTTATAAAATGCGCCCTTTACACGAATATGAAAGTGTATGCACATTTTCCTAGGAGAATAAGATTTTTTCTAAAATTTGACCCCCAAGGCTATAGCCTAGTTAGCCAATTGGTTAATACGCTTCTGCATATACTGCCATCTAGCGTTGCTATTGGTTAATACGCCCCTGCATATACTGCCATCTAGCGTTGCTATTGGTTAATACGCCCCTGCATATACTGCCATCTAGCGTTGCTATTGGTTAATACGCCCCGGCATATACTGCCATCTAGCGTTGCTGTTTCTTTGGTATCTTTCGTAGTTCTAAGATACTATAAACAACTAGTACGTTTACTTATAAAAATAACAACAGAACACAATCTAACCACATCATTTCACACTACAATCCTTTGTCTCACAGTTAAGGGGGAGAAGGGATGTAAAACAAGCCCTCGATTTACATCAGCTCTTAAAAGAAATTTAATAACCGTCGTTGAGTTACACAAAAGATTCATTATTCCGTCACGGTTCGTTTGCGCAGAATGTCTAATTATAACCGTTACATTCAACGCAGTTCTTTCAGCACTTGTTTAATCCACAGTAAATCATTTAGTCTTTGACAAGTCGACGAGAGACTGCACTAATAACATCCTGTAATTAACCCACAGTAGGAGAAAGTTCTTCCCTCTATAATGAATCAGTGTTATCAGGTGATGATGATGATGATGATGATAATGATGATGTGGCTTCTTTGTGAGGTTTCAGCATACTTCCCGACAATAATACGAAGTTCAAAATCGGTTCTGTACGTTCCAGGAAGATTCCAAAAATTCGACTTCTACAAAAGACATCAATGTGGTTAAATATCCGTGACAGTAGCACTTCCTTTAAACAGATGATAACGAAGTCACTTAGTTCTTTCCTGACCTTTCCAAGCTGTGGAAATCTGATTACTGTCTCTGATGGTACGCAGGTTTATTAGGGACATCTTCTTATTTGGGAGCAAATTACATTCACAAGGTTGATGAGAATACGTTACAGGTCCTTGTCACGTAAATGAAGCTGCAGATTGAGGTCACGTGATAATTGTGTCCAGGCTACTGCACTCGATGAACAGGGATTTCGGTGGGCGAGAGTTTCTTGTTGTGGGATCTTGTAAGACTGTTGGTAGTTGAATCACCTGAGGTCTGATATGGAGCTTCGACGACCAGCTGACCATCGTCCGACAGCGTGGACTTGATGGTGTCGATGAGGACGCCATCTGGAATGGTATGCTGGCGAGTGAATTCTCTGTACATGTGTCCACTCTGTGTGTCCTGCTGATGTCTTGCGTGGACCTTGAGCAAATTTCCCTCAATTCTTATCTCAATTTCGTGTGGGTCATAGTTCCTCAAATCGAAACACAACCGCATGTGCGGCTTTCCATCTTGCATTGACCGCTCCAGAAATGGGCTAGCACACTGCGCCTCCCTGCGATTGGGCGTCCTAACGGGGGTGCTTCGGTTGTCGCCGATCGCCGTTGGGGACGGTGAACCGGACACGTGAGACCCGGACATCTGAGCGCAGACGTGGTTGCTGAGGAGGGTCAGGCTCTGGTCGAACCGTCGCAGTTCCGATCGAAGTCGGTCGATTTCCGCAAGGATCATGACCGGATCGTAGTACGAACCAGACCTTCGGTCGTCTTCGTTGTCGGTGCCATTGCCAGATTGATGGGACATCATTGTCCTTTGGTAGCTGTTGTCCATTGACAACTGTTGTTCGGCCACGAAGAACTGTATAACTGTTCCGTCTTAGAAATTCACAAATTTACTGTCTGCTCACAATATGACAATCATCAGTCTGGACTGGAAATTCACCAGGACTGGAAGCTACACATTCTGCTGATGGCAGCGACTAAAATCACAATGGCGGTCAATCAGCAGCTCAAATTCCGGAAATGTTTTCCAATCGAACACCTGAAAATAAACATGTATACGTGACACGCATAAACATTCCAACAGTCAGGACAAACACGGACTTTGAACTGAAGGTTACCTTAATCTTGGCAAAGCATTACGCGCGTAGAGCTCGCAGGGTTTTGTTACCTGAGGTGGTTGAAAAATTGAAACGGCAAATTCTATAATACTCAGTAAAAAACATGTAATCCTAGGAGAGTATAATAGACGTATTGTCGACAAGCATTATAAGACTGATGCCTTTCAGCTATAAAGCAGATTGGAAGATTAGAAGCGATACGGACGCGCAAGGCGGTACCACCCAGGGGACCCATTACACACTGCTGAGGGGAGAAGCTGTTACAGACATAAACAGATCGATAGCAATTATTGTTCTTGCAAAAAAAGGCCGCCATCACAGAAACCGGTCTACGGTGAGCCAATGACGGTTTAGCAGCAGAAAATCACAATAAAATTTTACGCGCTGCAGTCTAAACGGTATGCGCATGCGCATATTTTCAACAAGCACTTCGCATCTTAAACAAAAGGCCAAACCTTCATTTCAATGTTCGCGGAAAATGCTAGAAGGATTTAGTAATATAAATGTGTGATGCACGACGTGTAATTAATGAAATAACTTGAAAAATCTCGATCATTTCACGCTTAGACGCTTGAATTGTGAACGCCCATTCTTCCGCCAATGACGTCAGCCATCGACCGAAGAAAAACAGCACACGGTCAAAAGTATAATAAGTTTTTACAATAACTCAGTTTTTTCTGATATTCTTGCATGAACAATAAGTAAACTGCAGTAGTTCGAATTAGTTTAAAAGATAACAGTAAGTTACCAAAGAAACATAAGTTACCAAAGAAATGCAAGTTACCATAGAAACGCAAGTTACCATAGAAACGCAAGTTACCATAGAAACGCAAGTTACCGTAGAAACGCAAGTTATCATAGAAACGCAAGTTACCGTAGAAACGTTTAGTGTAGGTAGGCAAAAACGTTAAGTGGCTATGGTGTCTCAGTTTATAAAAACTAAAACTCAATTTCTCGCCAATCTATCACAAATATTATCAGCGTTAGTTAAATGTGATTAATATATAAGTTACAGAAATATTATTTATCAAGTAACGTACAATTTTAGATGACCATGAAGTTACAAACCTTTCAATTTTAATAGTTTATTTACGTCAGCGTCCACAGTCCTACACTAGCTGAGCACAAATTTATTAATTAAACAAGAACTTGATCAAACACTTTGCGGCAGCTGCTGCACTCTTTGACATTGGCATCTTCATCACCAAGGTGAAGTTAAGCACATCCGCATCCGTACAAGCCGCTGTAATCTGTAATAGGCCTCTCTCTCTCTCAGCTGTGCTCGCCAGCAACATTTGATGA
>JAQGDQ010001198.1:0-5000 GCA_030141605.1 Tubiluchus corallicola | reverse complement strand
ATTTTTTGCCAACATTGAAACAAGCATAACTTCCCAGAAGGCTTGACCTCTCCTTTAATTTGTAAGAAGATTGCATAGAGAACTAATCAAAGATTGAACGATATTAACCTACTCGCTCTTAATGCAGGGTGCAGTAAATATAGGTTACTGTTATTGACTCAGAGGGGGTAAGACATTTCCATTAAGACTCTGTGTGCACAGTGTCAGTTCCACGAGTTAGTGCTTGATGTCGAGAGCATCCCGAGGCTATATCAATTTAACCCTATCTCTCTTTTCCATCGAGTGGGATAATAGTTACTGTTATTGATGCGATATAATCATAAGCCAGTGAGTGATATAATAGTTAGGATGAATTCTGAAGGCTCGTAATTAGAATTAGTGGGGCGCTGCTACAGGAAATTCTTTGCCATTGTTTTAATACTGTGTAAACAAACGTGTAATTTTATTGTTGTAATTTTAAGCAAACAAAAATACGAAAATTTATACATAAACTTGATAAAACCTTAAACGAAAAAGTTTTGCTTACGAATAGCCTAAATTTCCACAGTTACAGAATATGCCGGTTCTTAAGCACGTGACAACTGACAACAGACTGTGTGAGCGACAGTACTTTTTCTACCTAGCAGCAGACGCTAGCAGTGCAGCGTGCGGCCATGCGCACAACAGCCAACCATACCACTATGCTGGGCTATGAAGCAAACAGTACTACCCTCACGTGCTCTGGTCCCGTACAACTATAAAGAAAGAACTAAAGATAAAAGACTACATTGAATGTTATCGATAATACTGAGTTAAAACGGGGGGAGGGGTGCTTCAGTTCCACAGTACCTATACTGGAGCCGTTACTAATTATGAAATATATGAGCAGATCACAGATGTAATTACCGCATCCTCATCAGTAATACGGTAATAAAGTGTTTTGAGAGAGTCGTTAGCACTCTGATTAGCATGTTGCAAAATTCTTGAATATCTATTTAATTCCCCTTTATTTATATTGTATTTACAGCAGTTATTGAAATTGTAAAAGACATTTTGGAGTAGCTAGGGCTTCTGAACAAAAGAGAAAAATAGATACAGCTACACGCGAAAATAAGCCTGTTGCCAGGGCCTATTTCTGCCTAGGCAAGACCCGGGGATGTGGGGCGCGTGAGGCCCCATCGGGTTGGATGGCGAGCGCTACCATGGTTGGCGCCCAGAAAATTTTTGAACTGCTAGAACGCCGGAGAAGCATTTTCGAAGAGAAAATATGGAGTTATACAGTTGTTAAAGGAAAGAACAATTGAAAAAAAAATTTTCAAGACCAGTCCTTAATACTTGTTAATACTGGCAAACGGCGCCCGTGCGGTGAGAGAGAGAGAGAGGGAGAGAGAGGGAGAGAGAGAGAGAGAGAAAGAGAGAGAGAGAGAGAGAGAGAGAGAGAGAGAGAGAGAGAGAGAAAGAGAGAGAGAGAGAGCGAGAGAGAGAAAAAGAGAGAGAGAGAGAGAGAGAGAGAGAGAGAGAGAGAGAGAGAGAGAGGAGAGAGAGAGAGAGAGAGAGAGAGAGAGAGAGAGAGAGAGAGAGAGAGGAGGCAGTATGTTCGCATAAAGCAAAAAAAATGTTACCTTGGCGCGAGCCCCCCCCTGGAGGGTAAGGCCCCGGGGAAGTATCCCCACTCCCCCCCCCCCCTTGAAATAGGCCCTGCCTGTTGCAATTAACTCATTTTGATTGAAGATACCTATTAATGCTTTTCTTAAAGCGGATAATGTTGTAGTTACTCGGTAAACAATCTTCCGGTAAAGAATTACACAGAGAAAAGCCCGATGAAAAAACTTGGTATCTACAATATCTGAATAATACCTCTTATGGGTGAATTTGACCATTAGACATTAGACGAATACGTCTTTTCAGAGGTTTAACATTTTAAAACCAACAGAAACATCACACGTTGAGTTCGAGTGTTCCTAAGTCTAAGTTCCTATGGAACAATAAAGATATGTGGTGTTTCAAAAGAACATTCTCTCAGAAAATTGTTAGATAAAATTATATAATTTTATTTATGTTAGGAAAAGAGAAATATATTGTAGATAATTTATAACATAATTGTGATATTAACTTATCTAAGCATATTTGACTCCCGATTTGATTGTATTGATCATTAAGTACTTTTACCTACAAATAGAGGGCAGCACTTGTACATATTGTATTTTAATTCGTGTTTGTGTGCAAATAAAAGACTTATAATTATAACAATAATGTCAAAATGTACTCGAAGTTTATTCCTACACAATTTGTAACCATTAAGTACTTTTGCCTACAAATAGAGGGCAGCACTTGTACATATTGTATTTTAATTCGTATTTGTGTGCAAATAAAAGACTTATAATAATAACAAAAATGTCAAAATGTACTCGAAGTTTATTGCTACACAATTTGTAACCATTAAGTACTTTTGCCTACAAATAGAGGGCAGCACTTGTACATATTGTATTTTAATTCGTATTTGTGTGCAAATAAAAGACTTATAATAATAACAAAAATGTCAAAATGTACTCGAAGTTTATTGCTACACAATTTGTAACCATTAAGTACTTTTGCCTACAAATAGAGGGCAGCACTTGTACATATTGTATTTTAATTCGTATTTGTGGGCAAATAAAAGACTTATAATAATAACAATAATGTCAAAATGTACTCGAAGTTTATTGCTACACAAGTTGTAATCAAATGTTAATTTATTCATGAATTTACATGTGATCAGCTTGTGTCGCGCGGTTTCCCGTCATGGTGACGCTATGACAACATTGACTTCTTCCCAGTTCATCCTTTCATCATATATGTTACGCGGAAGTTATGCAGCAAAACACTGAAGCCAAGTTTTAGTTCGTCTCGACACGTTCTGGTTCGATTGTAGACGGTGACTATGTTTTAAGTAATTATATAGTTTCTTATTTATTTGGTTCATGATTTGTGACGGTGCGAAAACATGAAGGTTTGGGTAAAAGTAAGAAAATGTAAATAAAGAAGAAAAGGGAAGTTGCGTTTGCTGTTAGATCGTTTAGATCACACAAGACGAAAGAAATAATTTAAAAGTGTCTGTTCTGTGAATAATGAGACTAGTACAGAATGCAAAGTATTGGGTTTCATGCTTATTAAAAGAAGACAGGATGATTTTCCACATACTACCCCATTTTGAGATCAGATAAAAAGTATACGTTTTAACACAATTAATATTGGAAAAGTGTTTCTGATAATTAAATTGTACATTAAAAACTTAATTAACGGCGGTCGAGCCCAAATATTGATGACATCACAAACTAAAATAATTTCCAACAGCAAAATATTCCACGAGCGTGTTGCAGGTGTTTGCGAAAGCGAAAATTGAAGTACAGTGCTACTGTAAGTACTGACTGTAAGATATTCAGTGCGTTGTACAAAAACTAGGCAAGTTTTAAGATAAAAACTCAAATTTCAAATTTACCGCTTGTTCGAGTGTTCGTCAAGTATTCGTCACAAACAAATGAGCCAGTTCGTCACAAACTAACACTTCTGAACTTAGAGGTACAGCACTTGTTTCTTTTTGTGCAATGCGTTTCGGAAATACAGGCGCTAGTGCCCGTCTAATTAGCGAACGGGAAATGCATGTAACAACAAAGAACTAGTGGCGCGAACAGGAAATTGTGTTTGTGTGGTAATGATTAATTCACGCAAATCATTTCTGAAAAAATAGTATGTTTCCTTTCAATGTTTTAAGGAGTAATTCATTTTGACCTACAGTTTAAGATTGGGTCCGGTTTTGCTTTAAGTTTTTTCTGCCAATTGTCTCTTCGACTGTCTAAGTCAAAGCATTCAGTACCTGTAAGTTCTGAAATGTTAGTTTGTGATGAACTCGCTCGTTTGTTTGTGACGAACACTTTATCTCGCGCGAGCACAGAGGTAAATTTGAAATTTGAATTCTTATCTTAAAACTTGTCTAGTTTTAGTACAACACACTGAATATCCTACAGTTCTCCAACTTTTGCTTTCGCAAACACGCGCGACACGCTCGTGGAATATTTTTGCTGTTGAAAATTGTGTTAGTTTGTGATGTCATCAATATTTGGGCTCGACCGCCGTTAATTAAGTTTTTAATCTATTATTAAATTATCAGCAGTTAAATTAACAATAAGTTATTATTATAATTATTATTAATAATTATATTAAATTATTACGAAATTTAAATTATACTTCTGCTGTATTAATTGTGTTGAAATGTATACCTTTTATTGGACTTGAAAATGGGGTAATATATGAATAAAACATCATGTCTTCCTTTAAGCCTCTTTCTGCAAAGTTTTCGAAAAGTTCTTACGCGCAGTTGCAAATTTGCACTGACCTAAAATAACTAATAATATTCTCTGTAAGTTGGTAGCTAGTTAAACCAGCACTAATACTAACAAACGGTAAGAAAAGATTGAAATCTGCAATCTTAAAAAAATCGCAATCGACCGATCGACGCCATTACAAACCATCAAATATGGAATTTCTTTATTTTTTTACTAAACCGTAAACATCTTCTGTATCTTTTCTTGCTTTTGATTTGATTATTTTTCTGATTATGTTAGCAGTTATGTCTTCATTACTCTGTATAATATGTCTGTTTAGATTATGTTCATTATTGCCTACCTTCCCACCCACCCACCTACCTCCCTTCCTACCTACCTGCCTACCTACCTACCTACCTACCTACCTACCTACCTACCTACCTACCTACCTACCTACCTGCCTACCTACCTGCCTACCTACCTACCTGCCTACCTACCCACCCACCTACCTCCCTTCCTACCTACCTGCCTACCTACCTACCTACCTACCTACCTACCTACCTACCTACCTCCCTTCCTACCTACCTGCCTACCTACCTACCTGCCTACCCACCTGCCTGCCTACCTACCTACCTACCTACCTACCTACCCACCCACCCACCTACCTACCTACCTACCTACCTGCCTACCTACCTACCTACCTACCCACCCACCCACCTA
>JAQGDQ010000664.1:0-116454 GCA_030141605.1 Tubiluchus corallicola | reverse complement strand
AACGTTTCAGTCACGTATGTACTTTTTGTAAATAGGAATGTATTAAAGATTACTTTGAACTGACAAAGACCACAGAAGACGTCGAAATGTTCTGCGTTTTTCAAAAAATGCATGTAAATATTCCATGTTTAAAACTGATACCTGTCCGACTGATCATGTCCTAGTCTGCTTGCTTTATTATTATCATTATTGTTGATCTTTTATTCGTATAAAAATTTTATACAGCAATGTAATTTTAGTAAAAATAATTAATGCAATAAGAAATGATTTTTGTTAGTAATTATAAAAACAAAAGATGATGAAATCCATAATTATACATACCGCCACCATGTTTCGTGCAGTTGTTTACACATTCATAAAATGTTTTTTTAACTTTTCTTTTCACATTAAAATTAAAGCAAAGAATACAACCGTACCTTATCCTTAAATCAACACCTGAGTCATTCATAAAATACAACATTTTTGGTATAACAAGTGATTCGGATTGCATTCTTCGGAAAAATCCCAATTTGCGATTGTCAACCAAAAAAATTGCTGGCACGGTTCCACAATAATACATAAGTAGTTTTACACTTTCCTTTTGTTTAAAGTCATATATTTTTCTCTACGCACAGTTCCAACTTGCTCCAATTACATTGGCACTTATAGTGGGAAATGCCACCTATTTCACACCTACAACATGAAATCGTTCGAGCTTACAACATTATGAAATTTGCACCAAAGAATTTACGTAGAAAAGACAAAGGGATATTATTGCTTGGCATTTTTCTGGCGAAAACTCTTAACTTTTACCCGGGCTGAAATTTGATAATTGTGTACGACAGTAGTTTTGTTTATGTGGCTGTTTTAAGCAGAATGTACTGAGCTTGAAAGTGAACTTTGGACTAAACAAGAAACTGGCCGCATTCGTTGGGCCAGGTTACAGATTTATGTTCTAGCTTGCTGCACACAATTCATAGCAAGCATAAACTGATTGAAAAAAAGATCAGATTGTTAAGAAACTTCATGACTGACTTACCAGTGCTGTCTGATGGGCAGCAATATTTGTCCACAACTCGATGCCTACTCGGATTGTCAAGTGAACGATGACCAGTTATATTATGCAAGCAAACGACCGGAAACTGCGCTGTGCAGTACGCAGCACAATAAACGATTAACAAGACTAGTGTGAGCACGGCTTTACGTAGCACCATAATTGTAATTAAAGACGAGGATTAACTTTAGAGTAATTTCAAAACTAGCTACACTATACTCTATTACTTTAAGCTTATAGTACACTATGAGAGATAACAGTTTTCGCTTGCGGCTAAGTCACCCTTAGCCTTCATGAACTGTTTACATTTTTCGCTTATCTATTCAGGCCTATTGCACTTGTAGAGGCCATTCTACAACAATGACGCAAACTCAGTCGTACAGCCAGGCCACGTATAGAGACTTAGATGTTTGCAATTATGTATTCACGCGTAGTTGTTATTATTGTTCCACAAATTTATTTTTGTAATTCCATTTCGAGCATTTTATAAAGTTATTTGTAATTTTCTGTAATTTTGTAATATTTATTTCCACTTCAAACAAAATATTTTTACGAAATTTATCCAACCTACTTAATTTCTACACAATACACGTAATAAATAATGTTTCCTTTGCCTGCCTTAATTAAAGAGGACCTTGTGCATTTTGACAGAGGGGTGGAAAGGGTTAGACAAACAAAAGACCGGCAGTATTATTAGTTAGAGTAAGTTGAAGGCAAGAATAGGTAGGATGGGTTAGTAGAAATTGATTAGTTATTAGTCGTTATTTATAAGTAGTAGTTGTTAACACAGCAAAACACGATAGAAAGATGATAGGATACTTTGTTTCTTTCTCAATGGTGGCATGTTTCAGGCGTCCATATATGTGGAGTAAGCCATCTTGGAAAACCTGGAGATTCAGCTTTATCAGCTTGCTTGATTTCGCAATCTGGCTACCAGTTTTAAGAGACTTCAGTTCTTGAGAAAAATATTTGTGTTGCACGTGCTTTATGAGAGTCTTTTCTGCATCCTGTAGCTCATCAACAGAAATACTTGTGCTATACTGACGAGAAGTATGTGACGTTTTATTTCTCAATATCTCTTTCACTTGTAGCAAGCAGGCTGCATCTTTCTTTAACTTGTAGAGACTGCAGTAAACACCTTATGAAACCTTGCTGTGTTAACATAGTTGTTTGAGTAATTTAAGTTGTAGCAAGTAGTAGTACTAAAAATTGTACAGTAGTTATTTATTAGTTAGGCCACGTTTTTTCTTCAAAAATTGACTTAACGGTATCGTTGGCAATAAAGATATTTGATATTATCTTAATATGGCAACGAATCTCAGTACTGTATTATATCCACATCTGCTGCGGTAATAACTTAAAATTATGAAATTTTGTATAATGGAGTTTCGTATGTTTTATTGTGTTTTATGTGGCAGTAGCTTTTTTAAAATGGCATAAAATTCTAAATGTTTTTATCGTAATTTTTGTGTTATAGTAGTGTCTAAAAATTTATATTTGATTGTTATGTAATCTTACGTGAATTATGTCTTTAAAGAGTAAACTATATCTATATGTCTGTCTGTCTGTCTGTTTGTCTGTTTGTCTGTCTGTCTGTCTGTCCGTCCATCCATCCATCCATCCATCCATCCATCCATCCATCCATCCATCCATCCAACCATTCATCTATCTGTAAGTTTATCAACATTGCGTTCGATTAGCGGCTGAAGTTTTTATCTTAGTTTATTATATAAAAAAAAATTCATTACAAAGACTACAAAACACCGTCTAAAACAAATTCAATTAAAGCAGCACGACCATTAAAGTGCTGTAATTCTTCTCAGTCGACACAGTTTAAGCAGTTTGAATTCAAAAATGATTTCAGATCATTATCTTTTCACTCAATGGCAATAATTGCTACACTGAGCTAATCTAAGCAACTGAGCTGCTATTGCACGGATAACTAAGTTTGACAATTCTGCTAATACACAACGCCATTATCCAAAATGATATGGCAAGCTTAGTTCTGAATGCTTATACTTCTTTAACAGCAATTGTTTCACGCAAATTTATAGAAATTTTCATGCGAAGGGGAACAATGTAATGTGTAAGTAACGTCTGCTTTTCGGCGATTTATTTAAAAATCCAGCATTTCAGCAAGTACATCTGATGATGTTGGATTGCCCTTTCGCATATTGGAGACATTTTCACACCTAATATAGCAAAGCGATGAGTATAGTTTAAAATCTTACTTTCTACTTATTACTGTACTACATTTGTAGATTATAAGAAAACCAGTTTCTCATATAATATCTGCCAAACTTAATGAATTTTTCCCGATCAAAGTTCAACCAGAAGATGCGTGCAACTATAACTCCCGTCCCGTCTAGCTCACTGTGCCGTATGTTTTCTGAACTTCTTGTGGAACAGGTACGTAGGTGTATCCACGTCGACTTCTCAGTGTAGCTCTCGCTCGTTTGATGCCGGTAGTCACAGCTGCAGCGACAGCGGCGACAGATAAGACACCAACAAACACAAGCGCCCAAATGCGACCTAGAGAGCCAAAATAAACAGCCATTAAATAAAAATAATTGTACCAACACTAAAAGAGCCAATTGTAAGCCTTCATTTACCCAACTCTTTCAAACTAAGCTTATATCGTCAATGCACAGTCTTGATGCATGTGCAGACGCCCTACGTTTAACTAGATCCGTACCCCCTAATTATATTCTGCCGATAGTCTAATCGTTTTGCGAACAAATGTCGTATTGGCTGAACCATCAACTATTCCATCAACTGTCGCCCATTCCAACAACTGCTGCTTAGTACATCGTGCAATGTGACTAAATATTTTGAAATTGGTCATGGTGTATGCTTTGTCACCAAAGTTAAAGGGCAAGGAAAGCAAAATTTAAAATATATCCCAACGAACGTTCCATACAAAGTAATATTATTTAGCATTATGTGTAGAAATTTTGTATTCTGCTTGCTATTTTCCCTATGGTGAAATATTGACCTGAGTTCTTACTGATGGTGGAATGTAGAATAACTGTATAACTTGTTTCGTTGCCATAAAAATTTTCTCCACACACAGTAGTTATAAAAGCAACAAACAATTTATTGAGAAAACCTTGCACTCAAAAACATAACCTTTGACATTGCTGTCTTTTGATCAACTAAACTTGCATGCCTTGAGAGAATTGAGCTGTAAATCACATGACTAGAGATTCAAGTTCCTGATGGAAGGCACATCATATTAATGCACACAGACTATAAATGGCTAGGTCGCATGTACTCTACGGACTAACAGACACATCAATATCAAAGTGTACTTGGCTTCATTAAGCAGAATAAAGATTATTGAAGAGAAAGAGCTGTCTTATGTTTTCTAGTATTTAACTAGTCAAATGGTGACTTTCTCTCCAAGAATAAAATTAATAATTTAATTAGGCCACTAATCAAACTTAAAGGGAAAGGGAAAAACACTTAGAGACTTAATAAACTCATTCCTGATAAACTGTATACAATGTGCCAAAAAGGCCTGTAGGTGGCAGCATACATCATTTCAATACTTCAACGTAGTATACTATTAATTGAACTTTACAAATAATACAAACAATCGCGTACTTTGTACAATAAGCTACATTATGCTTAGCAGTTTGTGCCTGATGGTCATTGCGGGAGTTTAAATTTACAAGTTTTATACAGCGTTACTGCTATAATCCGACCATTGTATGCAATAAGACAGATTGAAAGTGACTTATTTGCTTCCAGGACGAGTGTATTAATCTTTATTTGTGAAGAGTGTTTTTTGTGCTTTAAGCAACACAAAGGCGGGGGGGGGGGGATAAATGGATAAACAGCCATCAGGAATATTCTTTCCTGGGCAGTCTTTCACCCGTACTGCCTCTACAGTTTACCTTGTTTAGGGAAGCTGTGCACCTATGCATCCAAACATGACAAAGGCACGTCTGCTGGATCAGTTTCTCATCTTAGAGGATTATCCTTAATAATTATCTAGATTGCAGATTCACCCCATTTGTCTACATTAGGAACTCCCCTGTTAGGACAGTCTAAGGTGGGTACCCTGTTAATTGAGAAACCCACGTACTATGCAACGTTATACGTAGTTTATGTAAAAAGAATTGATTACATTATTCCCTAGAATTAGTCCCATATACTGCATAACAGGCGTACAGGCCTATTATCATTCTTGAGATCAGGCCTGAGAGCATTATTGTTGATGATGATGGTGGTGATGATGATGATGATGATGATGATGATGATGATGATGATGATGATGATGATGATGATGATGATGATGATAAGTGTTTGTTAGCATCTGTTTTTGCAGGCAAAAACTTCTGTACTAACATTATACAATTTTATATAGACACTGGACAGAGTGAATTCTACAATATTACATGTTGCACATTCTGTAATTAGCTTTTTTAATTTGTGCATGTAACATTATTTACAGTGATGTTAAACAAGGAGTATTAAACTGAGTGCTAAAATCAAGGCCATTAATGAAGCGAGTTTTCTGTCTAGTACCACAAAAAATGTAGATAAATTAATATACTAGATCATCAAATTCCCAATTCAATATTTAAATCCACAAAGAGTTACAACCAATAATCTCAAAAACTATACAAAATTAAGAGCATTAGCTTTAACAGAGAAAAGCTGGTCACATTAGTCATAAATTTTTGATCAGTTAGATTCACTTACCAGGTGAAGAACTAGAAACTTCATTTTGTGACGTCTTCAAGTTGGCATTTTGATTCCACGAACCTGATAATGTTTCTTCTAGATCAGGAGCAGTGGCTGTCATAAGTAAAGAATATTAAAGAACTGCCTTTTGCATTCACACAGCACGATTTGCAAGATACCCTTTACAGTTTAGAAAGATGTTTTATTATTCCGTCTTGCTATTTTTACCCCGTTAAGCCAACAGGAACTCTAAGCTAGGAACCACTCCTTTATTTTTTTGCATGGGTGTTGGTAATTCCTCGTACTGCAAATGGCTTCAACTGATGTTCCTAGCTAAACTAGCAGGAACTGTTAAATTTGTTTCTTGGAAGAGCTGTCTGGTCCAAATGTGAATGAGAAGAATCACTAGCATAAGCCAACAATAAAAGTCCAGTCTACCAACCAAGTCGCCAAGCTAATATCTAAACCAAGTTGTTTCATAGACTAATAGCTATCTTTCGGACTGTAACTAAAATTACCACAACATTTGCTACATCAACATCACAATTATCAAACGGCATAAGTATTTTTTTCAAACTGTGCACGCATTATCATAAATATGGGCATTGTTTAATACTTACTAAAGGAAGTGCAGACCATTGCTAATAGTGTCTACTTACCATAGCTATCATAAGTGTATCCAAATTTGTCTGAAGTGTCAAAGTAATCACTATTTGTTTCAACTGGGAAGTATGGAACCATGTAACTGCGCCAGTTGTGTCCTGGTGGGGCTTGCCATCTTGGGTATGTGCCCTGTTACGAAAGTAAACTTGTTCAACAGGGTTGGCGAAATGAAATTCTAAGGAAAATTCTAATGACGTAGTTCATATGACTCTTTGTAGTTTGCCAGGCATTTACCTGTTCGTGCATCTACAATATTTGTGTGAATGTAATCAAAGGACAGTGAAACGACTGTCTTTAACACACACATATAATAGTTGTGGTTCTCAAATATAAACGCCGAGGTTGAAAACAACTTAAATTGACTTAAAAAACAACCAGACTTAATGAACGTAGTTATGACAACTGACTACTGTCTTTTACCAAAAAATATGTTAACATTCTTCGATCAAAACGTCAATGATAACATAACAAAGCATCGAAAATGTGATCCCGACTTGTCAAAGCACAAAGTCATTCAATATTATACGATTAAATCTGACTGAGAACGATAATAACTTGTGATGCTTATGATCACACTTTGTGGTCGTCAAAAGCTACTACTTATTATACTGTTCCATCTGTTACATCACTGCCCTACCTTATATCAACGTATTATACCTGTGAAGATTTGGAGTCGTGTGCTCTTAACCAGGCTTCAAATAGCCGATCAACATTACCGTGATGCAGGTAAAAAATTGGATCATTTGCAGCTGCTGGTAATTCTCCCAGAGCGTCAAAGAAGTAAGCATGTACCTGTAAAGTCGTATCTTACAGTCAGTTTTGCTTAGGCAATGCACTAACATTATTCCAAACATATTCTTTTTTCACAACTTTTTTTGCTCGTTTCGACTATGTCCAATGCTCTTTTTTGAAGTTTTATGGGTTTCTTTGAACGCTTTCTATACATATCAGATACGCTAATAAAATAATGGTAAAAGGTTCTTTAAATGCCATGTGTACTTGCACTGACAAAGCGTCTTGCGTCTGACATATCGTTCAGTAGTAACGACCAGCGACTAGAGATCAAGATTTTAGCTCTGAGCCCCTCCCAGGTAACTGCAAAACACCGCATCTGTAAAAAATGCTCCACGGGACTCCTAGTTTAGCAAATGTCCATAAAGAGCAACAGCTTTTAGCATGAAAAACTTGTGTCTTGCAGTGCCCCCCCCCCCCCCTCCGAGTATCAGACATAGATAGTAATGAGCAGAGTCGATGTGAACACAGAAGATTAAGATAACTATGAAGTAACTAAGAGTATGCAAGCATTGAGAATATGCAAACTTTGCTCGCTTTCTTTGTGCTATTACTTTCTATACTCTCAACAGCCAATTTGATCATTTTCTAGTTTCTAATACTTACCCTAACGATGCTTGATATTTTTCTATACCTATTAATTGCTTTGCTATGGCTGACTTTGGGTCTTAATAATTATCTGTAATGTAATGACTTCTACGTTCGAGCAATCTACATTTCCGGTTTTTATCATGAATTAAGCTAAGTGATGTGAATTTTCTAATAAATTTAAAATGAAGTTTTATTTCATAAACTGATCTCATAATACTCACTTGTCCATGCATTGTTATGGGCACACCGTCGACGACAACCAACTTATTATCTTTATTCACAAAACCGTCTAGACAATTTCGGAACCCGGGAAAGGGGGAGCTTGCGTTGTAAGGCGGATTGTCGTAGACGGGTAGATTCATGCAAGCAGCGGCATCTTCCAGTGTTGGCAGTATCTCAGCTCCAGGCGAAACCTGGGATCGCCTTTTTAGTAACCCTGAAAAATAGCTATAGTTCATCAAGTGGAGGTGACTGGTTGTTTATTTATAATTAAAAAAAACAAACAGTTATCTCTGTTTGGGTGCAAAGGCACAAATAAAAGACAATTTAGCTGTGCGTAAACTGTGTGTGAGGTCCAATTATACCTTACATTCTTACTAAGAATGGGCATCTTAAAGAATTAAAAATTGCACAACAAATATAATAAAATGAAATAAGCTAAACTGCTTCAGTGACTAGTTTCGCTTTGCCTGTTACCTGTTTTCTTTTCAACATTGCAAATTTCCCCGGTTTTGCGTATTGTTTCTGTGGCATTAGAGCAAACCAACTCAAAATCAGCGAAACCGGATTCTTTGCTAAGAAAGCCGTGATCGTCATTCTCGCCAAAATACCTGCAAGTGATCATAAAATGGTTTTACAACATCAGAACGTGGAACTTAATAAAAAAATTCTACAAAGGCGTGAAGTAGGCCTAAAAAGGAAGACGAAAAATACAGTGAGCTGATGGTGACCATAGCAGACGACTCTAATGTTGACATAAAAGAAAAAGATGGAAGGTTGTATTGTAGCGTTTCTAAAAAACAATGAAAACAATGTGAACAGTGAAAAGTAATACAATGACATAAAAATGATGATTGTTTTCGGTACCTATCAGTACACACAGAGCAGTCTGCTCCATCCCCTACCCAGTCCCAATAAGGGATCGTCAGCTTAGGATTGCCAGATAATTTCTGTAGAATCCTTTCCATCTTTAGCAGGAACAACCTATGATAAAAAATGCAATTACAGATCATCCGGACCAGAAAAACTGAGCGCTCAGAAAGTGAGAAAAAATATTTTGTTCCTTTGAGGTAAGACTTTGTCCCTTGGCAGCCAAGATTTTAACTTAGCTGACAAAAGTGTATAATTGATGATTGTCGATTCCACATAACGAGCATTCTATCATGATAATAATGATTTTTAAAGCTTCCTCTTTTGAACTTTTAATAGCTAAAAGAACATTTAAATTGTTGGCATGTATAAATTGATAAAGACACTGCTCCTTCTCAACGTAAACTTTACTTGTTCAACCCTTGCAGTAAATAGGATATTTGTCACACAAAACATTTCTGATATAAATCACTGTGATATTACTAATTGCTTACGAGCTTTACTGGCTTAATGAAGGTGATACCTGCTCTTTCGCACGAAGAAAATCGTCAAATTTCGTATTGACTGATGTAAATATTCTTGTAAATAATGAGTAGAAAATATTTATGAGTTACACTGCTATGACATGCAATAAGCCCGAATAAAATTATATATACAGCAAGCTATATGCTTTGTTTGATATCCTATATCATTCCCGCAACATCCAAGGCTAATAAAGGAATGACGATGCAGGCTAGGACCGAGGAACGACGTAGGATGTCAGGGAAATGATGTATGATAGCGAGGGAATGGCACAAGGAATTGGTGAAGGAATTCAAAGAAACAATAAACGGCGGTGAGGGTACAAAATGTGACGCTCATGTACAATGCCAAAAAATAATATAATATATCGAAAGAATGACATATGATGTCGATTGAATATCGTGTTACCTTGAGGGAGTGATATAAATTTGGGGACAATGATATTATTTTTAAAAATGTTTTTTATTCTGAAAAATACACACACCTATGCCATGAGGGAAAGCCTGGCCCAAAGTGAGCATAGTCCAATGGGTGGTATCGACCTGGTAGATCAATGCCTCTCTTACCCTTGTAGTCTACAGGCTCCCTTGCTGCGTAGTAATGCAGATAAACAAAATAATCAAAGTACGTAGTCGGCTTGAAAGTTGGATGGTCGCGGTCTCTGTAATATTTAATAAGAAAAATTTAACACATGCACGTGCTACACACACGTCTGCACGTGTACAATTCTTGTTGCACAAAAGTTGCTTTGAGTAATCACTGAAATTTTACGGTCTGAAAGAGCAATCAGTCATTTATGTAAATTCAACAATGATTGTTAGTACATGCTAAAGATAGTTCAACCACGAGTTAGTAAGAAAAAAATCGTGTCGAAATGTTAAAATCAGTGGTCAGTAATCAGTGCCGTAGTGGTATATTTGGAGTTGGATATGCTGTTTAAAAAATCTAATTTTTGGTAGAAGTCGGAGGGTGGAGGAAGGCAGCCGCCGCAGCACCGCCAACCGTCTCACGAAATTGTTGACTAAATGTATTATTAAACCTATATAATACATAGATTTTTATGCCTAAGCATTGTCTGGAAGACTGGCTTCATTAGACTGAGGAAATTTCAGAGAAGAAACATCACACACAAAAAATGTTAGTAGAAACAGTGGAATTACGTTTAGCCATATGTTCATACACAAAGTCTTGAATTAAGCGGGAAAAATATTAATCAATTTATTACAATATAATACGCATATTTCCATTTCACATTTTTCATTGCTATGCACTAGACGTCATTAATAAAAAAGTAACCTCAATTAATGTTCACACTACGACACGTATTGATGTAGGCATATTCATGAAAATTTCATATTACAATCCAGTTTATCACGGTATGGCGTACATTGCCTTAAATTACATAGGAATTATTGCATACATTTACGAAATCATAAAATTATTAAAACCAAGGGAAAGTCGTTCTAAACGCTCGCAAGAGCTTGCAGTATGCCCACACTGTATCTCGACACTAGGCGGAGGAGCTGCAGAAGCAACCAACGGCTAGAGGGCCGAGGAGGTCAAGTGACCCAACGGCCATGTGTAGAGGAGAAAACCTTCCAAATCAGGAGTGGTGCCCCGAAGGCGGACCAGTGCAGCATGCTCACTAACTCGGCAGCTCCTGCAGCCAACCGGGTGCCAAACGTATCGCTCCGCTTTCCTTTGGACTACACCAGAGAGGAAGAGAGGGGGTTCCTGTTGTCTGGGCAACTCAGGATCTCCATACACCTTGCCCAGACGTGCGCCCTAGAGAAGCCACTCCAGTGGTTCAAGGATAGGATTGCTCAGCCACAGTCGATGCTGCAGCTCCATCAATGTGATCAATAACTGACTCTCTTGGCGCACACTCCATTGTCTTCCGAGACAGAAGGATGCCAACAACCAGGGTATATAGTCTTAACAGAACTGAATATATATACTGCATTTTAGGTCGTATACAGAAATTACCAAGAGCAACAAGTGAGTGTCTAGCAGTAATTATTGAACTTTATTTATTTTTTCGCCACAATCATTATCATTATGAAATCATACTGGTTAACCAGGAAGCAGGCCAACCAATCTGTTAATCAGCCGAACAACCTAGGAAACAAGCTATGGAACAAAGCAGTCAACTAGATAAAATCAGCATCTAGAGAACTACCAACAATAATTATCACTAACCAACCAATCAACAACCTAGTCAATCAACTGAGCAAGCTATCAAATAATCAACTCTGACCACCGACTAACCAAGTGACCTAGTCAATCAACTGAGCAAGCTATCAAATAATCAACTCTGACCACCGACTAACCAAGTGACCCAGTCAACCAACTGAGCAAGCTATCAAATAATCAACTTCTGACCACCGACTAATCAAGTGACCTAGTCAACCAACTGAGCAAGTTATCAAATAATCAACTTCTGACCACCGACTAACCAAGTGAGTGACTGACTGATCAACCGGCCTACTATTTTTCTACCTATTAACCAATCTATTAGCTCACCAAAGAACAAAAAACTAATACAGAAATCAGCCAACTTAACAAATCAGTTAAGCATCGAATCAAGCAATAATGAACAATCAGCAAACCAGCCACGTGTAATTAACTATGATCCATCTTATCAATTGAACCTAAGCTATTAGTTAACCAAAATTCACATTACCTGTAAGATGTGCTTAGAGTAGCATAGTCACTGACAGTGTGTTTCGCCTTTACCATAGCGTCTTTGAGTTCTTGTATATCAGCATCATTCAATGAGTGAATATTTCGACGTTTTAAAGTGACTGGTCTGTCACAGTTTTTTCCTGTGTATCCAAACTTGCATTCTGAGCAGTCGTACCTGTTGAAGGGGAAAGAAAATTTATCCGAATTTATAAAGCTATCAACCCACCTGTATGCTCATTATGCAGTATATTTCACATTTGTGTGTAGAGTATAGGGTACTGGTTAGAGGTTGTGGGTATTGAGTACTTGCTGTGGGTATTTTGTGTGTAAAAGGTTGTTCTTGCAGCACAATCCAGCAGAAGACCATTAATCAGAAAGATGTCCTAGTAGACTATGAGACCATGACTAAACAGTGTGCACGGCTATAACCAGCTGGAATATTTTATTGCTAGAGGATTGAGGACATTTGGTAACGCAAACAGCTAATAACCCGGTAAGGCTTCATATCTAGAAACTTAATAACTGCACATTTAGTAACCAACGCACTTATTAAGAGGATACTTTGTAACTCGACGGTAAATTGCTTGCACATCGTTACTAGACGTTTGCTAGCTGAGTTATTTTTAAATCAGTCATTTTTAATTGTAACCCAGATGTTTGGTAAACTGAACTCTAACTAATTTAAGCTTCTGGCAATTATGTTCGTTATGCCGGAGACTTGGTCCGTCGAATTCTTGGGTACTAGCTACACAGTAATTCTGCGAGACTTTATCTTGTGCACTTGGTTATCTAACATTTTGTAACCTGACAGTCATTATTACTTGTAAAATAATACAACACGCAGTAAAACAATGTGCTTGGACTGCAGACAGTTAGCAACCAGGACCCTTGACTGAGACAAGACATTTGATACCTAGACACTAACAGGTATCTGCACGTACATCTACATAGATCCATCAGACACTAGGTAAACAGGTAAATTGTAAATTATATAAAAGGTCCTAAACCAAAGTAAAGTTAAACGATTAAAACTATGAAAGGCTATTGGGCCTACAGACCCATAGTAGTTGCTATTGCAATAGCACTGATGAGTAACGAAACTTGTTGGCCAAGCGTATCTGTCTTCAAATTTTGGTTCTTCCGGATTTCGTTCCACGGTTGGTCTGATCTTGCGACAGTGGCCTCTGCTAGGACCACCGCAAACTAATCCTGTAAAAAAGGCAAAAAACGAATTAAAATATGTGATCTACGCATCAGACAAAAAACTCTTGAGCTTCTTGGGTTCCACAACAACAAAGCTGCAATGTAAAACAGTTGAATCGCATAAAAAACTAATTCGTATTAGCACTTTGTGACAGACCTCAATTTTCCTTTTTTGAATGAGTTTTGTCAAAATATGGTACGAAACAGAGTGCACTTTCTGCCTCAGCTGTCCCAAACTCTAGGGTGTGAACAGAAAATGTGCCCAACTATACTACAGCTATTTCGACTTTAACGGACTAAATTGAATTTGAATTTAAAAATTAAAAACAGAATTTCTTCCATATAAAAACAGAAGATAACAGCTTAAAGACAGCATTATACAAAGCATTAGTAATAGACACTACTGCCACTCCCATGCAATAAGCTGTCTGCAATAAAATTATTATATAATTAGTAAAGTCACGTCAGCCTATTTTACACATATAAAATTTTCAGCCAGTGCTGATGAATTTTAGATTTATACCTGCATTCACTATTCGATATGTTCAGTACCAAAGTATTGCAACTTTATGACAGCCTTTTTTAAGTGCATAAGTACATTTTCGAATTATAGTGTCAAAATACGGTATGTCACGTTGAACACACATTTTTCTTGCAGAACAATCACATTGTAGCTGAAATAACTTTCGGATGCCTTTATTGTATGCAATTTTTATGTGATTAAACTTATAAAAAAAATTATACCGTAGTGCTGTACAATAAAAATTTGAACAATGCGATATAAGAAGTTTCCTTTTTACGTTTGCGCCATATTTCGAAAAATTTCTTATCAATTTGTTTATATCAACTTATCAACAGTCTCAACAACTGTTCGTCTGTTTTTTCATTTACTTCTAAGCTCGAGTATTTCCCTCAAATGTACGCAACATGCACGCGTACAAGCAAGCAAAAGAATATTTAAAATTTATTATTTCTACAACTTGTGTACAAAACCACAAAAGAATTCTTTAGAAAGTTTTGCTATGTTCCTGCTTTTATTGATAAAAAATTAATTTTCAGCCTTTTTGGAGAATACAGTAACTACTTTCAAAAAAGGTTTAATTCACA
This sequence comes from Tubiluchus corallicola, assembly GCA_030141605.1. NCBI lineage: Eukaryota > Metazoa > Priapulida > Priapulimorpha > Priapulimorphida > Tubiluchidae > Tubiluchus > Tubiluchus corallicola. The sequence goes on along the minus strand of JAQGDQ010000664.1, from coordinate 102,077 downwards.
AGAAAACTCATGGTCAACTTACCAGAGCTGTCTGCTGGACAGCAGTATCTGACCACACGTCTCGTCGGATCATCATGTGAACGATGACTAGTTATATTCTGCAAACAAACAACCGGAAACTGCGCTATGCAACACGTGGTGCAACAAACGAGTAACAGGACTAGTGTGAACGCGGCTTTACATGACAACATAATTGTAATTAAAGACGCGGTTTAACTTAAAACTAGCTATGCACCTCGCTATTTAGTTTACACCCATTTCACACACTATCAGAGATAACGATATTATTTTACATTCGTCTTTAGTCCTCCTTGAACTATTTGTCAAGCCGTCCAAAGACCAGCTTGAGTTATTTGTCTTCTTCACTTATCTACGTACTGCACTTATAAAATAGAGACCGTTCGACAGACGCTAATTTCAATAGCTAGGCCACAAATTTAGCAGACCTAAACATCAATGATATACAGCTCACATTAACCGTGGTATAATATTTGCTGATTAAAAGGAACTGACACACTACGTACCACCTTCTGTCTTTTGAAATTCGTTGACAGTCTCACATCAATAGAAATGTGACAACAGCCCATTTGCCAAAAAAAGCTGTGGCAAAATGCCACAGATATTTTATCAAAATTTTTGTATGGCTATGAATATAGTGAACTGTGTCCACGCTACGCAGGATTTTTAAGTTAATCGCTTCCGAGGTAACTTTATAAGGCTGTGTATTTCGCCGTGGTTCCTGTTGTTCTCGTTCGTCTTGTTCACGTAAGTTTTTAGCCAACTTTTATATTCTGATGTCACAATGGAGTTACTCTGTATTCTAAATCTGTACAACAAAATGGATTCCATATAAACATAAAACGGCGTTTTAAATGTCATGCACGAAGAAACAGAACCATGGCAACGATAGTTGGCGTTTTAAATGATATATCCAGGCAGTTGGGCAGGAGAAGTCAATAAACGAGTAACTCAATGCTTCGCATTCCCGATTAATTCTTGAAAGAGTGGTACAAAGAAGCCATCCATGTGCCAATTTCAAATTAAGTGGATTGACTTGATGCGCGAAAAAATTAATTGTATAAGTGAGGCAACGTAGATTGGCAAACGTTGCTGGCATGCATGTGTAATTATTATAATAAATTATGCAATCCGAATTAAAATCTTGTTACTCATGAACTCCAAACTACAACGTCTCACAGATTCACAGTGATGATTATAGCAAGACAAGCAGCCATTTTAGATGTTGACTCAGCGAAGTCGTTATGTGTTTTTTCATTATTGTAAAAACTTAATTGTGTTATAAAAATGCATTTTAAAACACGTGTAACAAATTCAAATACCTTGATATGAAAAAAATATGAGTAGCGAGTTTTCGATTTTGATCACGTGGTCATAGAATTGTTTGAAATCAAAATCAGATAATTTTAAAATGATATTTTGTTCGTCGGTTCATCTGAAGCCATTGGTATTTTGAAATAATTTAAACTCACGATTTTTTTAAATCGTGGCAAATACTGATCTAAATTAGCCAATCTAAATTAAAGATTTCCTTATGACACTATTAAATGTACAGTAGATCTGAGTCTTATTGGCTAAACTTACCTTTAATCAAAATGTGAAACTTTAATTAGTTTCTAATTTTTATCATGTGAAATTTGATAAATTTGGATGTCAAATTTTTACCGATTAAAGCTTTAAGAGTCCATTGCCTTTTCGTTTTAATTAATTTCCATGATACGTGTTTGTATGTTTTTACTTTTTAGCTAGTCAGGCGTTAATTTGCCCTTCTGTATCTAAATATTGATTTTTATTTTTTGTATTTAAGATATTTTTAAATAATGATTATAATAATAAATTGTTATTTAATTTACAATAATAATTTTATGTAAATCCTAGTTCAGCCAGGACAATTTTACTCCCTGTAATGCAATTTTGTCAGAGTTCTCTGACCTGTATTTACGTAGTCTTGCTGTTTTAACATTTGCGACACACACATCATGAATAAGTTTACTAAGCCTGGCTAGTCTAAACTTGTTACATAAACAGGTGCTTGATTGTAATATTTCTGCCGTTGCAAGGCGCCACTTTCCACTCTAGAATCCAAGTCCTGTTTAGACGAGATTAGACGTGTAATTGGATATTAAGGTCGGCTTTTGGATAAACAGTGAATGTAAGCTTAAAGAGCTTTTGGCCTACTGTAAATAACAAACCTACTGTGTTACCTGCAACTACATGACAAAGACTATTATTACCCCGCTTTTACCCTAAATACATGCGCAAGGCAGGACAACAACAGGTACCATTTTTAAAGTCTTCGGTGTGACCCGGCCGCAGTATCGAACACACGATCTCCCAAACAGAAAGCGGACGCGTTACAACTAGACTGTACCGCCTGGTATATATTTTTAAGCGTAGATATCTTAAGGGAATTATAAAACATTTTTACGTATGAGAGCACTTTGAGTTACTAAAGTTGTTTCCAACATTTTTGGGGTGAGAGTGCTACAAGATTGAAGGAGAAAAATTAAATTATAATAATAATATGGAAAAAATAAAATAAAATAATAATAATAATAAAATTAGTACAAAGAGCTTCAGCAGACCTTCATACAGTAATAGGTTGTCGTTTAGTGGCTTTACTCATTGCGGTATACACTGTGAATAACTTATAACGCGAATTTTGCTTGCGTTTCTCATATTAACAACGAGAATTCTATTAAAATAAGAATAATTAAGTTTTCTGAAACATTTTAAAGCCAGCATCAACGTAATTTTCAATAATATAGCAGGGCACATTTGCACAATGTTGCCTGCTCATATATGTAGCCTATTCAATGATTCATTTATCCTACTCTTCAGTTATTATCTGTATTTTAAATCTATAAAAATGTAAAATTTCGGTGAAATTTGTAGAAAATATGAAGTAAGACATGAACAGAAAGCCTTATGCACTAAATAATTGAAACGTCCCTAATTCTTGTCCCTGATCTGCCATGCAATCAGACTTTGCCAGTGGATAATACAACAACTGAATAACCAATTGGAGTGTGCTCCACAACCAAAGTCAAACTCCATTACCAAAGTGAAGTTCCACAACTGAAGTCAAATTCCACTACCAAAGTGAAGTTCCACAACTGAAGTCAAATTCCACTACCAAAGTGAAGTTCCACAACTGAAGTCAAATTCCACTACCAAAGTGAAGTTCCACAACCAAAGTCAAACTCCACTACCAAAGTGAAGTTCCACAACCAAACTCAAACTCCACTACCAAAGTGAAGTTCCACAACTGAAGTCAAACTCCACTACCAAAGTGAAGTTCCACAACTGAAGTCAAACTCCACAACCAAAGTCAAATCCACAACTGAAGTCAAACTCCACAACCAAAGTCAAATCCACAACTAAAGTCAAATTCCACTACCAAAGTGAAGTTCCACAACTGAAGTCAAATTCCACTACCAAAGTGAAGTTCCACAACTGAAGTCAAACTCCACAACCAAAGTCAAATCCACAACTAAAGTCAAATTCCATTACCAAAGTGAAGTTCCACAACCAAAGTCAAACTCGACAACCAAAGTCAAACTCCACAACCAAAGTCAAACTCCACAACCAATGTCAAACTCCACAACCAATGTCAAACTCCACAACCAAAGTCAAATTCCACTACCAAAGTGAAGTTCCACAACCAAAATCAAACTCGACAACCAAAGTCAAACTCCACAACCAATGTCAAACTCCACAACCAATGTCAAACTCCACAACTAAAGTCAAACTCCACAACCAAAAGTTAAACTCCACAACCAAAGTCAAACTCCACAACCAAAAGTTAAACTCCACAACTAAAGTCAAACTCCACAACCAAAAGTTAAACTCCACAACCAAAGTCAAATCTACAACTAAAGTCAAACTCCACAACCAATGTCAAACTCGACAACCAAAGTCAAACTCCACAACTAAAGTCAAACTCCACAACCAAAAGTTAAACTCCACAACCAAAGTCAAATCTACAACTAAAGTCAAACTCCACAACCAATGTCAAACTCGACAACCAAAGTCAAACTCCACAACTAAAGTCAAACTCCACAACCAAAAGTTAAACTCCACAACCAAAGTCAAATCTACAACCAAAACTTAAACTCCACAACCAAAGTCAAATCTACAACTAAAGTCAAACTCCACAACCAATGTCAAACTCGACAACCAAAGTCAAACTCCACAACTAAAGTCAAACTCTACAACCAAACGTTAAACTCCACAACCAAAGTCAAATCCACAAACAAAGTCAAACAACACAACTAAAGTCAAACTCCACAACGAAGTCATACTCCACTACCAAAGTCAAACTCGACAACCAGTCAAATCCACAACTGAAGACAAAACTCCACACCCAAACTCAAATTCCACAATCAAAGTCAAACTCTACTCCACAACCAAAGTCACATCAACAACTGAAGTCAAACTCCACAACCAAATGGTCATGCAGTAAACAGTTTGTGACTACTTGGGTTCAATACTTGCTCCAAGCTGCTTCATTTGCCAAGGGTGGCTCAAAAGTCACTATACACTTTGATTTCAAATCTTCGTCTTAAATTTTTCTCCAATCTCAGCTAGCTCTCACACGAATCAAAAACAGCATTTGACCGACTTGCCATTGGATTGGTTTCTGAAATGCTCGAGGCCCATGAAGGGAACAAAAATAGCCTGTAATTCTTTTCAGATTTTCACCTAATTTGACTGAAAGAATTGTCCAATATTTTACTTCATCCGACCCAAATTACAAACATTTTGCTTTGTTTGTTTAAAAATATAGAAAATGTAAAGTGTATAGTGACTTCTAACACACCCGTTACATCTGAATGGAATTAAGACAACTCTAGTGGTTCAGTGGCTCATATAAGATGGTAACACTTGACGAGCTAGATTCCCGTTTTGCCACAAATATCAATACTGGTGGCCCACCAATGACTGTTGGATTTTTCCTTATAGTGTGTCGAACTTGCCTTGTATAAAATTGCACTGTGACTCAACAACACCTGAGAAACATGACAAAATTGCTAAAGTTTTCCTGAAAACGTATTTGTAAAGTATATGATACTGCAGAACTCTTGGACAGAGATATAGTAAACGTAATTTTTTTATTTACAGCGCATTTCATTAGCATTATTTAGTCATCCTAACCACACAAAAAGCCAAACGTAATTCATAGAACGAGGTGGCGTGCAGCCAGCAAAATTTCCATTCATACATACAATTCTTGCAACAATAAAAAGCTTAATCATTTTTATGTACACTTTTCTACATTTATAATGTCAACAATGTTAACAACTGGCTATGAAATGACCACACATAAGCAAGCATTTTTACACTCTATGGTGCATTCTTTACATAATTTACACTCTGCCTGCAATTTCTACACAATCGGAAATAACATCTAGTTTGTAAAGGAAAGTGGAAAAATACAATAACAGTGAAAGTATTTAACACACTCTACATAAAGCCCAAGTTTCAAACCTATGAGTCTAGACGTCAAGTGGTCAAACTTATAATTACACGGTGAAAAATCATGATAGTGATACGATAAAAATAATATCAATATTATAAATTAGCAAACATCGGCACAAATTTCTTTCATTCAACAGCTTAAGATGAAACTATGACAACACCCCATACACTTGGCTAGTTTACCAACAAAAATTAGATTACAATAAAATTCATGTTTAAGCTATAAGCCAACCTGGCTGAAAAACCATTCAAATGGACTATAGGAAATCGCAAAACGAAATCCATCATTACTGTTTAAGGTTTTTTACCCTTTGTGTTTAATTTAGCAGGTGCTGCTGCCTCATAACTGCATACAATTTTAGCGCCGGCAGAAACGGCAACCGCCGTTGGAACTTTCACTAATGTGTTATTTACAACCATCCATTGACACGTTGCCTCCATTTCATGAGCGGGTGGTTCATAGCAAGTAACGAGCTTAGGCGCTTCCACTGTTGTCAATCTCATTTCTCGTTTGTACCTGCCACGGTGCAAGTTAATGTGAAAGTCAATATCTTCTGCGCTGTCGAACTGTCGACTGCATACCATACACTGCACTCCGACCGGGACGTCAATGTATGTCTTATGGTCATTGAGCTTGTGACCATGTAGTTTTAACACGCTGTTGAAGATCAACTCGCAAGCATGACAGGTACGGTCAGCCTTTGCTCTTTCCGGCTGCAAACGTAACTTCCGCTTGGAAGTTTTGGACTTGACAGATACCATTCCAGGCCGTGTCGTACCTTTCCCAGGAGTTTTCTTGTGATTTTTCGAGGGAAGTTTCAAACTTGCCGTTAGTTTTTTCTCTAATTCTTTGCGAAGTTTCATTTTTTCACTGTATCGACGATACTTTTCCCGATTGCATACAGTTTTTACGATGTAACTTAGACAGGATTCAGCTATACTCCTAACGTGCTCATTGCTTTCTGGTTGCGAAGTACCAGATTTCTGCCCGGGCTTCTTGCTGCGAAGACTGCGACGAGTAACAAAATGGCTGAGCCGGTGTCTACGAAGTGCTTTCATTGTACCAAATCGCTCCGTACATACTTTGCACTGATAACGTTTGGTATCTATCTCTGGTACCCAGTCATCGTCCTTTTCCTCGGCTACGTCATCAACTTCTTCCTCTGCAATTCTTCGCTCTTCCTCTTCCCTTTGTCTCTGCAGCTCAGCTTCCTCCTTCGCGTGCGTCTTTTTGTGTTCTCGATGCAGCGAATATTTGTTGAACTTTTCACCGCAGTGCTTGCAAGTGTAGGTGATTACCTTTGGTTTGGTCTCTTGCAGCTCCTCCTCTTTACAGATATGATTGAGCAGCTGCTGCAAAGCAGGAAACTTTTCGTGACAGCGGTTGCACGAGTACATCTTGCGTCGCCTAGTCAAAATTGCTTCCCTTTTCTGGCGTTTCAGCTCTCGCAGCTTCCTCTTCTCTTCGCGTATAGCTTTCTGCTTCTTCTTCAACTCTTCTTTTTCCTTCTTTTTAGCTAGTCGTTCCAAGCGCCGAAGCTTTGCACGAAGTCTTACTCTCGATATTGATTGTTCGTTTATAGTTTTGCCGCCAACTATTTTGCGCTCAGCCTCTGGTCTTGGTACTCTTTTGTGAGTTATCTCTGGCTGTGGATAATAACCACGACGCTGATATCCAACCTGACGGCAACGGGCGCAAGACCGTGGTACATAGTAGGAAATCGAATACACGTCTGGGGTTTTATCACAAACCAACTCTTGGGCATAGTCATGTTCTCGCATCTGAGGAGTGCTCATGTAGGCCAACAACGGTCCTGCAGGGGTTGTATAACTGTGGTCAACTTCATGGCTTGGGATATCTGGCATGGTGAACGACTGCAGTTCACGTATTTTCTTCCTATGGATCTTTTTTGGTTCGTCTGCAATATCTTGAATGTCACTAGCTGATTCATCTGCCATCATTTCCATCATTCGAATTTTTTTAGTTCTGTATTTTCGTTTCTTTTTGCTGGGAGGTTGCATGAAATCTGCATCTGCTTCTTCAATGCTTTCATCAATTTTTTTCAAGTCAGTTTCAAGCGACTCGTCAATCTCATTCAAAATGGATTCTGAACCGACTGAATCAGCATCGACAACAACATCTTCACTGGCGTGAACCACTTCACTGGCAATTTGCAATTCTTCTACTTTCTCCATGCTTTCCTTTGGACTTTCTACTCGCTTCTCGGCACGTTCTTTGGGACTTTGTAAAGGAGATTCTACATTATCTGAGCTTTTTGAAGCACGTTTGCGTTTAACAGCAATGCCGTCTTTCTCCACCTTTTGCTTTCTCTGTTTAAACAGCAAATCTCGTTCGTCCACATCACTTTCCCAGAATTTGCGAGGCTTCCTGTGCTCTCGTAATCGAGGCTTTTCAATGGGCGGCAGTCTAACATATTTCCAAGGACGTTCGCGTATGGAGGGCCGCTTCCAAGCAGGAATTGTCACTAGAGGTGCGCGCGGCACGTGATGGTAAATAGGTCGACCCATTCTAGCACCAGCAGAGAAAGTATTCAGTTGCTGCTGATGCGCTGGACCAGCTTTAACTGGCGACGACTCTAGATCGCTTAAACTACTATCAACACCTGGCAGATTTTTTAATAAGCTTTCTATTTCTGGACTATTCAGCATGGCGCTGATTTCAGGAGAATCAATAATATCGTTCAACTCAGGTATGTCCATCATGTTACCAACATCTAAACTACTATTACCGTCCGTTTGAGAATTCTGGCGCATGGGTGATGCTCGAAGTACAGATTGTCTAGCAGGTGAGGTAGTAAGATTGTGAAGTGGTGGTTGCATGGCTAAACTACACATAGCAGCTGCTGCCTGTCTTGCTTGAGCATCCGCCATTAAACCACTAACAGATTCGATTAAACTATCATCTAACACACTAGAAAAGTCAATGTTCTCCAATGATATTTCAGTAGTGTCAGTCAAGTCCCAAGAGGTGTTCACGGTGTCCTCGGGATAATGATAACCTACGTCGGGATGTGTGTTGCTTTGTCCGAACCACACTTGACTACGCTGCACAACATTGTCTATGATTTCGTTCAGCAAAGCTGCAACAACGGGGTCGTTTCCTTCACTATCTAAACTCCCTTCCAATTTCCTAGATTGCAGAGGCTTCTTGTTAACAGGTTCACTCAGATTCAATCCAGAGTCTGTATCTGCCGGAGCCGAGTCGAAATGAAGCTGACGAGCAGGTTTTTTCACCTTTGCGAGGCGAAAACCTTCCACATTCAAATCAAGTACTGCTTCATCACTGGAACTACTTTTTCTAGGGCTAAATTTCCTTTTCAAACGTCGAGGTGAATGAATTCGTGCCACATTCTTTGATTTAGCCTTATGTAATGAAGACGATGAACCACTATCTGACGAGACGTCTGCTTTTTCTGTTGGAATTATCTCAGCTGGTTCTTTTTCGTTTTCAGTTGCATCGACAACCTTTGATGCTGAAAATTTCTTTTTCGATGGCATCTTCTCAGAGGGCGACGATCTTGGTCTCCGAGACGAGCTTATACAGAGAGGCAGATCTTCTGCAGGTCCCGAAGCGCGAGTGTTCATTTTTCGTGCTGATGCTATAGGCAATGGCTGTGATGAAGCAACAGTTACAGACTCTGTAGTAATCACAGATGATGTCACACACGTCAAAGCAATGGAACCTTCAAGAGACTCCACAACATGGTTTTTCGAGTTGGATGTCACACTTGGCTCCACAGACCTCTGCTGCAAAAACAAAAAATGGCTTTTGAAAAACTGTACTTTGGCATTATTACTGATCATTATCAATCATCATCAACTACTCCTGTTAATACAAAAAACATGATGAAGGCTTTTGTTGAATGCATCAAATTTCTAATTAACATTTATCACTGAACACTAATTATGAGTCATTCAAGCAAATACTGAGCACTTAAATTCTTACCATATATTTACCGTATATACTCGCATATAAGCCGAATTTAGAACTATAAAATACAATACTGAAATCAGGGGGTCGGCTTATATGTGCATGAAACAAAAATTTTCATCGCTATCTGACTCTTTATTTGGTTGTGTGTCACCAGTGGTGTATTGGAGGGGGATCGCCGTCCACCCACTTTTTTTTTTAGAAAAAATTCACATTTCAATAAATGTCTGCTTTTTGTATTCATTAGATAAAAAATATTAAAAATGTATACGGGTTTAATATTAAATCTACTTGTTTTCATTTTTTCAAAAAACGGTTTTAAATAATGTCAATTTCTTTCAAATTTGTGAATGTAAAATGGTAAGTCCTGAGACTAGCCGTCCACCTACTTTTTATTTAGCAATACACCACTGTGTGTCACCAGTTGCGAGCCGTAACCAAGCCGACGTCATCAGCCAATTGGTAGGCAGCGCGTGGGGAGACGAGGGTCACGTGGCTTATAGAGGAACAGCAAACCAATGAGGCAAACGTGAGCACGCGGCCACAAAATTTAAAAGTGTGCTGAATTTTGATAATTTTAGTTGTAAAATTATTTGTGCAATACACCATGCCTGGAGAAAAAAGAAAACGTAACAAAATGTGACAAAAAGGGATCAATTTTGTTGATTGGGTATGTTGTAAAATTAGACAAGTTGATGGTCGGCTTATATGCGGGTTTTTGCAAAAACTGGCCATTTTAAAGCAGTTTTAGGGGGTCGGCTTTTATGCGATGTAGGCTTATATGCGAGTATATACGGTATTTAACAACAAATTTACCAAAAAAAACATCAAGAAAACATCTGATCTTTACATATTTCTTCAAATCGAATCGTTGCCATACAAACATGTGTGTAACTAAAATTTAGAGCCTACCACACAGCTTAAAAATCGCATATGACGTTACTGCAAAATTTAATCACCCATTAACCTATATGCTGTATACTGTGTAACATGTGTCAAAGAGGGGAAATGTTGAATGTTGTGGACTATCAAAATTAAAAACAAAATAGTAATAGCAATAATTCTTAAATTAGTCTTAAAATTTAGGTACCAGCAGATTATCGATGAGTAAATATCGGGTGGCGCACAAAAAATGCACCAAAGTTTAGAGTACAATAATATCTACGCAATCATCCTACAAAACCGAAAAATTCACAAATCACAGTACATTAGCTTTTGTGTGAGCTTATAGTTTATAGTGTACAAGTTTATAGCTTTAGCAGATTTAAAGTTATGGGCAGGAACCTTACGCATGTTAAAAATTTAACGCTGGAACGATATTAGCTGATCATCACCTAAAAACAGCTACATTGACTTACAGGATAAAGACTTGTTATTAATAAAAAATAAGACATAATCCTCAGCACTAGGATATCTGGAATTCTCTTAAGCGAAAAATAATACAATGACCGCAATGTGCATCATCATCACCATCATCGGCATCATCATCATCATCATCATCATCATATGCCCATCACGTCTGTTGTGGGCAATGTGCACAAAGCAATTTAATGCAAAATAACTAAGGGCCAAAAACAATTGAGTGCTGGAAAATGGTGGACACACAGAGCACTTGCTGTACAGTTTAATAACTGGGACTTAAAAAATTTTTCCAGCATAATTTTTTTAATCTTTTAGCTCATTTAAAACTTCTGTAACCTTAGAAGTAACCTAAAATTTTCAGTGTTTACAGCTAAGTATATGTAACATCAGTATGGTAATTCTCAAGTGATTCAATTATTTTCTTATAATATCGTACAAACAAAATGCCGGCGTGCTTTTTCTGCACCACCTGTTATATTTTTTCTACAAAAAAATAAAAGATATTCGATCAACATAATATTATCGAAAAAGCAAATTTTATGCTTGCTTAACTTTATAAATGCTTGCAATGCACATGCTAAACTTGTGCCATTTCAGGATACATAGAATTGAAACATCTCTGTCTTTTGTTTTAAATCTGGGATTCTTTTTGTTAATTATCACGATGCTTATCACTAAGAATTAAATTTGACATTATATTATTGTACAAGCTACCTGCTTAGTGCTTCTAGTATAAAAAGCCTGCATTAGCTCTTCATCTGGTATAGCTTTTCCATTAGCTGGTAAGTATGGCAAAAACAATTCAAAATATTTACCACATTCGGGATGATGTCGATTTCTTTACTAGCAGGTAAACTGTTCCCGGTTTCTAAACTGGCAACTGGTTGAGGCACCTGCGTTTCATCTCTAGCAGCCAGTGCAGCTGTCTCCTTACTGCCATTGTCTGGTGTTCCTTTGTCACTTCCTGCAGTACCAGTCACAGCAGTCACATTCATAACTTCATCAACAAACGCTGGATTTTCTTGTTCATCTACTACTGCTGTATTTTTGTCAGCTACAGTTGTTAACTTTTGATCACATGCAACTGCAGCAGCTGTATTTCTCTCAGTCGTTGGCTTTGTATTCTCATCACATGCTTGTTCACGATAGCCGTGTGTTTCATCAGTATTATTTTCGGATGGAGCCTCCTTTTTCACCAAGTCACCTTTTGATGCTGTTATAGCAGAAGCAAGTTTTTTAGATTTACTTTTAGTCCCGAGCACAGGCATTCCTTTGACTATTTTATAATGCTCCATGACATGCGTTCTTATATGGCGGGCCATACGATCGGGATTTCTGGCCAGCACTCTGACACGAGCTTTACTACAAGTGCAACACTTATACCAAGTATGTGATTTGCTTACTTCTACTGTATGTGCCAAATCATTGACATTGTTTAATGAAACAGTTTCATTCATTGACAATGAAGGTTCTACACTACCATTACCTTTAACAGGTTGACTATCACAGATATCTTTATCAGCAATGACTCTAGAAATACAGTCTGCCACATGTTTCGTTTTTATGTCATCTGAAACTTCGGCAGTACTTGCGACTTTGCTATTTGCTTTCGAAGTTGACTCAGCTTCGCCATTGAACAAGTAGTTCACGGTATTCATAGATCTTTTGTCAAGTTCCGCATCTGAAATCAGCGTTTTACAGTGTTGGTGTACTATATGATAAATCAGTTTTGTCTTACTCTTAAATGTGCTATCACAATTTCCTACAAAGCAACGCCACTGCGTCCCCCAACCAGTGCAGTGTGTTTCCATATGATTTCTGTAACCAAGCAACGAGCGAAGCTGCCAGCCACAAATACCACAAATACAAAGGTGCTGTACTTTCTGATGTTCGCTCAGGTCGACGTAATTATCAAAGGACTTTGTACAATCTTCAACTAAACAAGTATAAGGAGCTTCATGGAACTTTGTCAAGTGAGCAGGCAAAGAAGAGTCATCCTTTACATGCTGTCCACAAACACGACAGATTTCACCAGTCTGTAAACTGCTGATGCCATGATAGCAAATAACATGTTCTAGCAAACTACTTTTTCCAGCAAAAACAAAGTTGCATTTTTCAGCCACACAGTGACAAATTGTAGTGGCCTGAATTTGATCACTGGCTGACTGGGTTAAAGTTGATAATTTTGCCGAAGGTTTTTCATTGTCGATAAAGGAATGATCGGATTTCGCTGCCTCGCCGAGGGCTGCTTTCTTACGCTTACGTTTGCTGTGTCTTGGATCTTTACCATCGTGAACATCATTGTTGTGCGCAATCCACAAAGACAGTTCGTCAAAAAACAAGTTGCAGCAAAAACACCAGTGAAATCGCCGCATACTTTCAATGCCGTGTTCGTGAACCATGTGGTTACGTAATAATAAAACACTGTCTTCTCTGTGATCACATTCTGGGCATTTGTTGACTTTGCCGCCATGTTTGTGCCGAATATGAGACTGAAGATGCGATTCTCGTTGAAACATTCGCTTACATTCTTGACACTGGTGTGGTTTTGCACGATGTTCTTGAACATGACGGGCTAATCGCACAGCTTCCAGAAATTCCGCTCCACAAATATTGCAATTCATCTTTTCATCCCTAAAACAGTTTCAATACAAATTATCAGAAATGTATATTATAATTAGACCACTAGTCCACTCACAATACAAGATCTTTCAGTAATATCTGATAGCAATTAAACTGTCTACCTAAAAAATAAATTATATGCTAATGCCACCTATAGGGCCTCCGATTTCCCGTTTCAAAATTGATCAAATTCCATTTCAAAGATTCATCAATTCTGTTTCAATTACACTCAAAAAAATAAGAGTTAAAACAAATTTTAAAAATAAGCACAAAAAATTTGGAACACCGTGCTCTTTGAATAAATGTGGAAATGTTTTCACACAAGTGTTAATATTCGTTACAAACGGACGACAAAGAATTTCTTACATTTGTCATGGCAAACGAAAAAATAAACGGATTGAAAAGATGTAGTGGGTGTGCAAGTTGCATAAAAAAACTCAGGGGAAAGCTTCATAACAGGCTGAAAAACTCCTTAATTTTGCAGGAAAAGTAAATTTCATCTCTAGTATGCATTAAATTTACAGAAAAGTCGGAAAGCAGGCCAATTCCATTTTTCGCAGCTATTTCCATTTCAGTTGACCATTTCCGTAAATGCAGAAAATTGGAGGCCCTACTTTTGGCAGCCATGTGCCTCCAAGCCTCCTAAATTTTAGTGATGTGATTTAGGCAAATACTGGTTTACACTACCCAGAAATATCACCGCAAAGCCTACAGGCAGTAAAGCTGTCAATAGGTACCATTCATTTGTTAACTAAAGGCGTCATGGACAGTGGTAAAAAACAACAACATACCAGGTCTGGGGGTTGACAATATTACTGAGTATCTGCAAAAGGCGATAATGGGCAGTGCACAAATTAACTCTGATGAAATCATTTTGAGAAAATTGAAAATTTCATCAATAAGATTGTCTCAATATAACTGACAATTATTTATGATTATATATAGTGTGTGTGTATATATGCCCTCTAACGCAACATTCTAGTGCACTGCTAATTGTATATTTCTGAGAGTTCAAATTGTTTATACAGATGACATGAAAAAAGCGAAAAAGGGGTGATGGCAAAAGCACTCCTGTTAGCTGCTAATGCATAAACATAAACACTGTGCTTACTGCTTAGTAAAAATGCTGTTCAAAACTTCTTTAGCAGTTTCCCCATATTCTCCTAGATCTATGGGAGGACTTGTGTAATTAGCACAAAATGTAGAATTTACCGTCTAAAGATTTATACCGTTAAAAAGGCAGTTGTATTACATTTTTAGTATTAAATGCGAACTGTATGCATATTTTGCATTATCATATGCTATTATTTTGCGAAGTGTGGTGGTTTTTCACTTCTGATGCTAAGCTATTTAATACGAAGTTTTCAAGGATGGAATACGTTTAGCATAAGTATTCTACATAAGCAATTGCAGTGGCCGCTCATGTATAAGCATTATGGAACTGCAGCACCCCATATTTTCACTCAATATTATCGATAACATTCAATATGAGTCTTTTTTCTTTATACTTGTAAACCCTTGTACGGAACCACAGCATGTGATGGACTCGCGCTCTTCAGTTCCAGTGACGCAATGTTTGGCCGTTGCATGCATGCATCCAGCTGTTCTATTTAATTCATAGTTTTTTTGGTTTTTTTATTTTACAGAAAATTTAAATAATTTAATCATGCCCTCCATGCATCTCCAAGAAATTAACACAATACTAAAACGATGGTAAAAATTTTCTGAAGCAGCAACCCCACTAATCTTAGCTACAATCCGCCACTGAGCAATTGTATTAAATTTATTAAGTTAGCTTCATTATGATCTTACAAAAGTCTGCCATGGCTTTTCATGAAAAACCTGAGAACCACAAACCCACTGCAACTCAATTTTTGTACTTACTAATTAGGCAACAAAGTAAGCTGTATCTCTATATCTAATCTTCAATATATTTAAATGCACTCAGCCAACAGAAAATTATGCAAACAGTGCCATGACTTTTTCCAAACGTCTTGATGGTATTCAAACCTATACACTAGACTTATCACAATCAATGGAGCTTTGAAGTTTTCAGCATTTCAGAGAATGTTCTACAATAAGGTACCTTTCTCTCAAAAATTTAGAGATTCATTAGTACCTACACGTACTCCAAATACACTACACACCAATGTCGTTACAGCTACGTATGATACAAAACAGTTAAATGGCGACCGACAAATGGCGCGGCCCACGGCGCGCTGATGACGTCAATGCTTGATTACGGCGTGTTCGCTCAACTACAGGATAACGTACCCGTGTCAAAATACGTACCTCATTTTGCTACTGTCGTTAATATTTAGTTCAAATTCTGACAAACGTTAATGACAGAGTTAATTACATAACGACAAATCTAGGTAAATAATTCACTAGATTCATAAATTTATAAATATTTGACATTGTTGGCGAAGCTATGAAAACAACACAACGAGAAAAAATTGCCGCCATGTTTTTGTGTCTTAAAAAACTAATGCAAACGTAATAAAAATTTCACGCCACCATTCTCAATTAATCGCAAACAACACTGCTTTCCTTATTTCAAAAGCAAGTTAAAATTACAGCATGCTTTCATGTGCACGCACATATTATATAATGTGATGTAATGCATGATAGGATTATACCTTTAATAATTATTATAAATCCGGCGTACAGAATTTTTATGTCATTCACAGACCAAAGCATTAGTTAGTAGGGGTGGCCCTGTAGCAGCGAAGCAGCAAAGTATTTGTATTGTGTAAATAGATCTGCTAACTATATTTTATATAAATCATCACTAAATTTTCTCATCTTAGGTGTGTTCGTTACTGACTGAAGTTTATTGTAACTTGCAGTGACGTACGCCATGTTAAGGTTTTTTTAAAATTTTAAATATTATAATCAGATGACAGAATCACTTTTTTCACTAATTTTTTTTTTATTATATATACGTCCAAAGTTGACATTTTATTTATTATTGTTCTAGAAAATCCATGGAGACGTAAAAAACACACTGCAAATTGTGTACAGGATTACCTGTGTTGTGCAAATACTTCTAAAAAGTATCTGTATGTCTTGCATTTTAAGCATCTATACACAACATGTGAAAATCTAATAAAAATTGTAGTATTAAGGCAAGCCTGGCCTGGATCATTATATATGTACTTCACAACTCTAGGGTGATTGCCATTATATTTTAAGCATGCACAGTGCTGCATACATGTAGATCTACCATTTTTATTGTCATTCAATTTTGTTTTAAAAAAAGTTTTTTAATGTTCTTTTGACTGGAAGCTCTATCTGAACCTGCAATATGTGTTAACTGCAATTAACTACATGTATAGATGCTCACAACACAAGTTTAAAAAATCAGTTTTATTTTTGCCTTTAAAAAATTATTTAAGTAGTAACAGTTTTATCTATGTTAACAATTAATGATAAGTAGCCAGCAATAAATTTTTGGCAAATAACAATAATTTATTTAAAGTACCATATGTGACAATAACTTAGTGTTAAATAACTTAGAGAACTCACATATGGGCCAACAAATAAAATATGAACAACCAAAAATGAAAATGTAACAAATATAATTACAAAATATAGTAACCTGGACGGAAATTGCAAGTTAATAGTCTTATTTCAAAATACTGTTTGTTTAAAAGGAAGTTAAATAACGTACAATTACAATAACATATAAATAATGATAAACTAATATTACGTATAATATTACATATAACATTATTAACTCAAGCTATATTAATTAACGATTAATTCAAAAGCAGTAACTGCATGAAAGAGTTACCTCTGTTTTCTAAAAATGTAATTTAATTAAAGAATAAAAATGATTTTTTTGAAAATTAAAAATTGTATTTAATAATAGGCTTACTAAATGTCACTAGATGTTCCTGCATTGTAAAACAGAAGTATTGGCTTGATCCATTTGACAACTCATTTTCCACACACAAGATGGCGCCAAAATGAATATATCTGGTGTGGCATAACAATTATAATGAGAATGCAGACGACTCTTGCAGAGGGTCAAGTCACCAATAAATGATTAAAGGCCTCACTCTATTAACACATTAAAAAACTTAAATAACACAATGAATAATAACTTTTTGGAAAACATTTTAAACATTAAATTGCAAATGTCTGAAACTAAAAGCAGAAATAATTTTATAATCTAAAATGCAGAATATGCCAAAAAATAAAGAAAAGTTAACAAAACAGGAAGAATGTGATCCAAGACAATTAATGCTTCATCAGCTGTGATCATAACATCGTCATCTGTGCTGTATGCAACACATGATTTATCCATTCCACCTTCTGTTTGCGCTGAAAAAATGAAAGATTGAATATGCGTAAACCTTTTGGTTGCAACATCTCAAAACTCTTTAAACAATATTTTAAACAAGTCTGCACAAAAATGTAGTCGAACTTTCAGAATTTCATTTCAAAAATTAGTTACGGTTTTTATATAAGTGACGTAATTTTGGCAAATATGTAAATTCATTTACCAACGCATTCATAGAAACTTAAAAAAACAGTTTTTTAATGGACACTCTGCATGTTGGATTTATTTAACGGGACTGCAAAGCTTGTGATCAATACAATTTCAGTCACCATAATGGTAATTCAGCAAAACTCGTTATAAAATAATCATAATTATTTAAAATCTGCATTTTTGGATCAACAATTAACATAAGCTCCAAAGGGCTTTTGGACTAACTGCAAATAACAATCTACACCTACATAACAGAGACTATTATTACCCCACTTTTACCCTAAATACCACACGCCAGGCAGGGCAACAGCAGGCACCATGTTTAAAGTCTTTGGTCTAAAGGCTGATCCCCTCCGCTCTATTGACCCCATGACCGCCCAGATGGAAAGCGTATGCGTTACCACTAGACTAAACCATCTGATATGTAACATCTAGTTATAACTTCTAGTTTGCAAAACATCACTGCTAAATTAATGAAATTATTATCACAGTCTAGAAGTTTGCTCGATGGAATCAAGTTATTAAGTCTGCTCACCATTGGCTACTAATATGACAGAAAGATACAGAGACTAGTTTTGTTACATTATAACATTCATTTTCAACACATAAATTTACAATGAATGGTGCAAAGAAAAGCACAGACATCTGATTGAGTGCTCAGTGTGCACTTAATAAAGGAAGTTAAGCAACGTTGGGTGTGGTAATTAAATAGAGTGGTTAATCATGAGGAAAACTGCTCAGTGAAGTTTCATCGACCATACAATCGCTAGCTATTTTTTGTCTCAGTGAGGAAAAACGAATATTCATGTGGCGAATTTTAAGTAGTGACTTGTTCAGAAATGTACAACTGTTTTGGTTAAATCTGTTAACAATTTAAACACTCAAAGTTTTGTCTCTGTGGAAATCAGTTCCCAAGTCACACATCTTCACTTCCTTATTTTGCTAAACTTGTACCTTTTGTACCACTTCTAGTTGCATAAAATGTCACAACCTTGTTTTTTTTGTAATAACTTGCAGGATCTATTGTAGAAAACCTTTAGCTGACAGCATAGAAGGATTGAATTTGTAGAGAGCTTAAAGTATATAAGACTGAAGTTACATGCTGGTTCTCTCTAGTGGTTGAAACAAATCTATGAAATTGTGGTGAATTGTGACAGACTTTATTTCTATTTACATTTCAGCCTAAGCGAGGCGCCCAGAAAATTTTTGAACTGCTAGAACGCCGGAGAAGCATTTTCGAAGAGAAAATATGGAGTTATACCGTTGTTAAAGGAAAGAACAATTGAAAGAAAAACTGCTTTATTCTCAAGACCAGTCCTTAATACTTGTCAATAGTGGCAAACGGCGCGCCTGCGGCAAGAGAGAGAGAGAGGGGGAGAGAGGAGGCAGTATGTTCGCATAAAGCAAGAAAAAATGTTACCTTGGTGCGAGGGCCCCCCAGAGGGTGAGGCCCCGGGGAAATATCCCCACTTCCCCCCCCTGAAATACGCCCTGCATGCTACACAATTATTTATAGATAAGAAGACACATGGTTGCCATTCAACAGCAATGCTCAAGAAAAAAGAAAAGGCCCATACTGGCCGTGGCAGAGCTACCCAAGTCACATACACCCACTGCGCTTATCAGATTGGCTGGTGAAACTCACTAGCAATTTACACTGCCATATATGGAAAGCCCAGCAGGTACAGGTGACTGAGCAGCAGACCAAGGCCACAACCTGGATTAAACTTGAGTCAGTTCAATAAATAATTTTAAATGTAGGTGGCACCACCTGTTTAATTATTAGTAGCAGTGATTTAAATTAAGAATCGCAAATGAAAATGTGCAATATCTATACAGACATAGTAGCTAGTACAAAAATTTTCAAGCATTCCAAAAAAATAGCGACAAGAGAAAGAGAGAAACAGTGTAACGCTAATTGTGGTGCAGATTAGAACTAGCATAAATTAACTATTAAACTACAGCACTGATGCTACCAATGGTTTTGGAATTGAAAACAAATCTCTCTTAAAGTGTTTGGCAAATAAAAGCAGGGCCGGCTCTACCACTAGTCAAACTAGACAGTTGCCTAGGGTGACAAATTTTTCGGGGGGGGTGCCAATTCTGGAAGTAGTTCTTTAATTTTTAAGTTTAGAATATGCAATAACATAATGTATGTGCAATTACTGCTTAAGGAGCACAACAATTTAATTAAATGAAACGATATAAAAATATGTCTAAAGATATCTCTAATGAAGTGTATGCAACCAGACCAGAGTAGTGGAGATAACGAAACTAGTGAAAACGATGAAAAAAATTAGGGTTTGAAAAAATTTTTGAGGAAAAGTTGACAGAAAATTTAGTCAAGAAATTGTAGAAATATGATTGCTCTCGAAGAGGAGCAATTTTGGGGGTACGGTTGGGACCATAAGAAAAGGAAATGACTGCTGAGGAGGTGCTAAAATATTTCTGCCTAGGGCGGCAAACTACTTAGAGCTTGCACTGAATAAAAGAAAAACTTCTATTCACATGCTGAGATTTTGGAAATTGTTTCTGTTCGTTCACAACACGGCAATTTCATCAATACTTTACTATCTGAAAAATACACTACATCATTGCTTCTTTCACTTACGGCATTTTCCAGAACTTCAAGCTGTGCTTCCAAGAAAACTTGCTTCATTGACTGACCCACTTTAGTCTGCAGTAAAAAATTAGTATAATTATACAGTACTTTTTACCTGTAATCTAAATGTATAACAACATTTTAATATAATATAATTTACCTCCCAAAGCATATAAATTTTATTATGTAAGAACAGACGTGCAGTGCAGTATTGTTACTTTTTTTTGATTTTTTTTGGTGGTGACCTGTCATCATGACTTGTGCATGACTACGTTTAAAGTGAGGGAAGGATTGCACCAGGTCGCCAGCCTCACTCTCT
Organism: Tubiluchus corallicola; assembly: GCA_030141605.1. Classification (NCBI taxonomy): domain Eukaryota; kingdom Metazoa; phylum Priapulida; class Priapulimorpha; order Priapulimorphida; family Tubiluchidae; genus Tubiluchus; species Tubiluchus corallicola. Next base: position 81,223 of record JAQGDQ010000664.1, on the reverse strand, counting down.
CCACGCCAGAAGTATGATCCATGGGAAAGGCAGAAGCAGTACATCTGGTACTTCAGGCGTCGCAGGAGTTGTCGGAATCATGGTGCTATGCAACATGACCCGCCTAGGGACTCCAGCTCCGAATTTTTCCTTGGGGTTTACTCCCGAAGCCTTTCACATGGAGGGTATCGCCACAAGGCAGTGGATGTTTGTGATCAGTGTTTTCCTTCACCTACATGGATTGCCGGCCAACGCTAAGGAGCCCCATCTACCCCAAATTGTTAACATGTACATAATTGATCAAGGTATATAAATGGTCAAGGCCAAGGATGATACTTACAAGCAGTGGCAGCTCGTAGCTAAATTTAGTGGGGGTGCTGCTTCAGAATATTTTTAGCCATTGTTTTAATACCGTGTAAAATGAAACAAACATAATAAATTATGTAATTATAATGTTATAGTTTGTTATTGTAATTTTGAACAAACAAACATATGAAAGTTTATACAAGAAGTTGATAAAATCCTATAAGCAAAAAATATTTTTTGCTCACTAATAGCCTAAACTGTTGCAGTTCAAGCTTGATCCATTAACGGTAAGCATGCGACAATTGACAGCAAACAGTGTGAGCGACTGTACTTTCTCTACTAGGGTTCTGACGTGTGCACGGCCGCATGCGCACAACAGCCAAACACCGCATTGCTGGAGCGCACTGCACTAGGGCTGTGAAGCAAACAGTACTACCCTCACGTGCTCTGGTTCCATACAAGTATAAAGAAAGAACTAAAGAAAAAAGATCTATTATATTGAATATTATCGATAATACTGAGTGAAAATAGGTGGTACTGCTGTTCTACAGTACCTATACACGAGCCGCCGCTGCTTATAAGTAAACTTAATTCTGATGAGCTCGTATGTTTGCTCAAATTTGTGTCACCTATGTTATTGCCGTAAACAGTAATCAACAATCAAAGTAAACAAATCTGTTGAACAGCAAACAAGCAGAATTCATATTACGTGTAGAGATGGAAGAAAATGAGTCTGGTAGGTGCCATAGCAAATGTACATAGATTGCTATAATAATTGAAAACAACTATTTATAGATAACGTGCTCGTGTCATCAAATGTAAAAACAAACTGTACTCGAAACGTTTGTGTTTGATTCGTGTTTCGTTTAACTTACTTGGCATTTTCGATGCTCGGCCTGCAGTTTATCCAATTCTGTTTTTAACGAGTGTTGCATCGCTTTTAACTTCAAAACCCTATATAAATAAAATAATAAAAAAAATGACAGCTATTTTTGTTTCATTCTAAATTAACAGAATTAGTTTGATAAGACACTACGTTTAGCACGACATTAACCATGCTCTTTTATTCACTGTTGTAAATAAGTAACAGTAAAAAGCAGAAAGAAGATTAGAAGTTTTTAAAGATCTTTAATGATCACGGAGAACATAATTTCAAGTAACATCCCCAAGATCAAAGCCAATCATAAATTCCTATGCATATGATGAGTGATTTAGGCAAAGAGCTATGTCGTAACTTTGACTTGCTTTAATCTAAGATGGCCTTTTTGCATATACACTTCACAGACATACACAAAATAAATATACTTCCTACCGTTGCTAAAAATTAATAGACCCAAATTATTTTCCATTTAACGATGGTAGTTATGTAAACGGCAACGGTAATGTAATGGGGTGGTACGAATATGCAAAATGGTATTTGAAAGGGCTGTTGCATCCAAAAAGTGAAATATGCTATGAAATTCTTTGGCTGTGACAACACAATTTCAAAACAGTTTGGTACATAATCCTGATTTTATAATTTTTGCTCAGTTGTGACTCATGTATAAAAAAAGATTTTAAACGATATAAATTTGGCGAAGCGATACTTTTTTCCAACAACACGATATCGATAATCTGGTTTATATGAGGACATAATATGATGTGATAAAGATGATATTGAACACTTCATTAGTTATTGTGTAAGGTGTCTCAGTGTATTGCATTAGCATATTTTTGCAGGTTGTTTCAGGATTAATGTATAGAAACTTGTAACCTATGACAAAATTCTCTTCCTTATCTAAGCAGAAAATAATGTTAATATGTGAGATTATTATAATTATTACATACGTTTATTACTACATAATATATTTATTTACTTGCCACTACTTGGTATTGACATCTCACTAAACTGACTGAAAATAGTTGCTATTGCAGGAAGAAAGTACAAGAACGTTATTTAGAAAACCCCTTTAGAAAATGTAAATGACTCTGTTTAATTTTTTACATAACTCCTGTGCATAAATGAAAAAGCAAACTGACATGATTTTGTAAAGGTGAGCAACATGCAGCAAAATGCATCAAGTCGATACGACAACAATATTCCTACAATATCGATATGATAGAAATAAAGAAATTTCATATTGAGACAATAATCGATAATTATCATAACTTTATCATTAAAGTTAACAATCTTACCAAGTATGATACTTGAACTATGCACTAATTTAGCTTAGCCCACACAGTTAAGCTTCACAATTACGTAATAGAATAATATAGTCAACACAAATTAACATGGACACAATTTTCAGCTTCATTCTTTCATTCATACAGTTAGCTTTCTAGAATCTGCACCATAGTAACAAAATATGAAAGGTTTTTGACTCATAACCCTAGTTCTACAACTCTGAGAAGTTTTTTGTGAAGGACAGATGTAGCTGACTAGAGGTCAGTAACAGTCCGGAGTTTTAAAGCCTCAATTCAAAATAAGCGAATAAACTAACAGATGCATTTTAGCGCCATAAATATAGCTGTAATGTTAATGTCTGATAGTGCTGTACAATTACACAAAGTTCGTCTAGATAACAAACCTGTCACTCATGGATTTTTCATGCTCTTGCTGCGTTTCTCCTAACTTCAAAATAAGTGACTGAAAAAAATAAAATTGTGCAAGTATGCGCAGAAAAATCATGCATTACCTTTGAATGTAATGTTTTACCAGATTAAATAAACAGACCTGTCATTAATAAAGTTTCTAATGAAGCTAAAGTTACTTGACCTGAGCAAATTAGAATTACAGTGAATATTATACAGTAAACTCTGCATAACTCAAATCCAACTGGACCAAAAAAAACTTTGAGTTAGGCGATGTTGACCATTTTCTAGGATAGAAACTCTAAACCACTGTTCCAGACGGCGAGCTAAATAGGCAGTGGGTCCACCTTTCTATACATAAACGACGAGATCTGATGATAGTTACATAAAGAATCACAAATTATGTGGTGAAACATGATAATTTTATGTTACAAAAGGACACGTACACAACACTGTTAAACAATATGACAAAGCCAATCAGCATTTGACTAATTGCCCATTGTTTTTTTTTATTATTATACGTACACTTACGATTGTAGTGCTCTTTATCTAATAAAAATATTGTTTAACCTAACAAAATGACAGTGGGCTACCAATGCTTACATAAAATTCTGTATTGTTGTGTTCGAGACTTTTTTCCATGCTGATTTTATTGCAATAACGGCATAAAAAATCTTCCATGTACGAAACTCTTTTTTTTTCTACAGTATCAATTGCATTTTTGAGTTAGGCGAAGTATTACATGCATTTTGGTTAAATGGACCATAATTTTGTTTATTTGAGTTAGGCGAAATTTTGAGTTATGCGATTTTGAGTTAAGCGAAGTTTATATTAAGTATTGAATTCTATGGGAAAAATTTTATTGGTGGCACAACAGGCTTCAGTGAATAACTGCAAAACAAATAACTGCAGATTTGAACATCACGAGTAGAATTACATCAAAACAGTGAGGCTTCTACACAAATCAAATAATAAGTCTCACGATTTGACATTGGTGAAGCGCAATTGTACATTTTGGTCTATTTGATCTCAGTTTAAAAAATATCTTTTTTAAAACTGTCAAGAAAGGTGTACCAGTAATGATGGCAAACTGCTGTCATTGTGTGTTAGAGTTGGAAGATAATGATTTTGTAGTTAATGGATGTTAACTGTAAAATTTTTGATTGCATTCAAAATTACATTAGGAGAACTGAACATTTTAATGTAATCAGACCTTAATTAGGATTGCTTTTATTTATTTTATGGTTAATTTCAAGACAGTTATTGCTATCATTCAATTGTTATATTATTCATTGTGTGACATCTGCTTACTTTGTATGTATATGTACAGTCAACCTCGGGTAAAAGGTACTTGCTTATAAGGGAGCACCGACACTGGTCCCAATGTCTCGTAACGTTTTTTCTATGTAAAAACCTTCGTATATAAGGTACTCGGATACCTGAGACTTTCGGTTATAAGGGACGATATCTTTAGGTTCCACATAATAGAAACCCAGGTAAATTATCTCGCATATAAGGGACCCTATAATCAAAGCAAAATTGATCGATTTTTAACCTCAATTTCTCGCAAACTCGGTCTTCGAACAGCTTGGTTTCCGCCCATGCAACTCGCATCACTGAAGGCGCTTCCTACATATAATTTGCACTGAATGTGTAGCAATAATCCATAAAAACATGTGTGAAAGTACAGAAAATTACAGGTCTAGATACACCCTCGATCTGACTCAACTTCAGCTATAAGAGACATTGGATATAAGAGACGGTTATTTCCGGTCCCATGGTGTCCCTTATATCCGAGGTTGATTGTATATTTTTTCTTTATGTGTATTTATATGTATGTATAACTATTTGTATTTGTTTGTAATTATATTACTTTATTTTATCTGCACTTCTGCTTGTATATACACAAGTAGGGTGAGGATTCACATATCAGTTTTAAAAACTGTCTAATTTGAATGAAACGAATTATGTTTAAACTAATGATAAAACCTAGCATGTCCTGTTGTTCACAAAACTTGTAAAACTGACATGTGAATGAACGGGACGATGAGCGCTTTTGTGCTATCACTGGAAAGAAGCTTTTGCGTAGGTACAATAGACACAGCGTCGTTTCCCAGGAGGCCCACATGGCCCCGTAAAACGCATTTTTCTAGATCTACCCACTTGAAATTTTTTCATGAAAAAAAAACATGCAAACCTCAAAATCGATTTTTAAAACTGTTCAGATGTATTCAGAAAGAATAAGCATAGCACCAGGAAGAGGATGAAGCGATTAAGAATGTGTGAATATTTAACCATTATTATATTGTTGAAAATTGAACGAGATGCCAAGTGGAATGTTTGTGCTTTATTGATTATAGTGACTTTAATTTTATCTTGTTATTTTTTCAGGGTTTTATGGCCTTCGTCGTTGTTATTGTTGTTGCTGCTTTTGTTATTATAGTGATGGTGCTGTGTGGTGTAGTGTGTGGTATAGATTGGGTTATTGTTGCTGTGGCGGTGTGGTATGGTGTGGTGTGGGTTGTTGTTATGGCGTGGTGAAATGAGTACAGTGTGATAGGTGGTACGGAGTGGTGGATGTATGTACGGGGTGTGGTAGGTGGTACGGAGAGGTGGATGTATGTACATGATGTGGAGAGTATGGCTTGGTGTGGGTTGTCATGATAAGATGGATATGACTTGTCATGGTGTGGTGGGTACGGAGTAGTGTTGTGGTGTGATGTAGTGTGTTGTGTGTTCTATTGTGGTGTGATGTAGTGTGATAAGATTGGTATGTGGCACAATGGATGTGATGACATGATGAGGTGTGCTGTGAGTGGTGCAGAGTGGGTTGCTGTTGTGGGTCATATGCAGAATTCTTATTATTCTTGCTAGTTATTGCAAGTGTTGTTCTCGTTGTTGCTGTTGTTGTTGTTGTTGTTGTTGTTGTTGTTGCTGCTGCTACTGTTGTTGTTGTTGTTGTTGCTGCTGCTACTGTTGTTGTTGTTGTTATTATGCTTAAATATATTAACACTATTACTTGCTATAGGGGATATTGCTAAAAAGACAACAGAGAAGTGATTGCTTTGCTGTGATTTATAGCTCAAAGTACAAATCTAAGTAGAGTTTTGTTATCAACTTAGTAGAAAGATGGTAGACTGGATGACCTTTCAGTCTTTTTGCCACCCTGTTTCGTTTAGCTGTCAAATCATTTGTTAATGCCATGTTTACTATGTTATTGAGACAAATAAATGATTCTGTATTCTGTTGCAATTTCACTCCCTCACCATGATTTTATCTTCTGCTAACTCCTTCGCTGTTGCAGCTTCTTCCAACCGTGATAACTCGTGAGAGGCCTTCTTGTTGTAGTCCACCATTAAATGTCGTCTATGAACAAAAGTGTGGTAAGATATGGTTATATTTAACAACAATGACAAACAAGGTCATTCTAAAATCTCATTCTCATCACTAAAATGCTGTATGTCATTTATTGTAGTTCATAACATTATAACAACTTCGTTTAGCACATACCCCTAAACACCAGGATAACACCATAAGTATCTCAATATTTATTTTCAAGGTGGCCTTGATAATTATTACCCGCATGTTACTTCGATAAACCCAAGAGCTTGGTCAAAGAACCAGTAGTGGCATTTTTTAAATCTTTGGTAGGATTCGGCCCGGAGTTAAACACATGACCTCCCATGGGAAGCGACACACTACCACTGAGCCACCCCATTGTAATCCAGCGTTAACTTAAGTAATAATCAAATTTCTCACATAATGTGTTAACACACTACGAACAAGAAGCCAATTAAATGCAAAAAGGCAAATAATTCAACAAATTCTGAAAACATAACAAAACTCGCCTTTTCCTTACGCGATTTTTCCAATCATCCTCAAACTGCTGGTATGGTTCTTTGAAAGAGTTGCTAAGCCGATGCTGCTCCTGCCCACTCTAAATAACAACAGAAGTGCAAAATGATCTAACAGTTAAACTGCTTAAAGTTTGAAGATGTTGAAATGTCAAGTAAGAGAAAAATAAAGTTGCAAGTTGCAATTCATACAACACATGCGAATTGTTAGGACATTTGACATCGTTTCATTGTTTAATGCTCCTTGACTGATAGTGCTTTTCCCTTGGCACACTTGATGCTACTTGACGCACCTTGATGCTGCATGATGCCCTTGACACTCCTTCACACTAACTTGTAGTTTTCCAAACATTTGTTTAATTATGTAGAGCAACCTAGCCACTGGGGGGGGGGGGAAGCCAGCCCAACTCAGTGCCGGTCCCAAGCCCGGATAAATAGGGAGGGTTAGGGTCAGGAAGGGCATCCGCCTGTAAAAACTGCGCCAAAACCTTCTATGAATGAGTCGGTGAGACTTAAAGATCCACAAAGAAGTGGCCAGACCCGCTCTAATCTATGGGCTGGAAGGAGCTTCTCTAAAGAAGACCGAAGAGAAAAAAATGGATGTGGTGGAGATGAGGATGCTGAGATGGATGGTGGGAATAACAAGAAGAGATAAAATTAGAAATAATAATATCAGAGGAACAGTAAAAGTAGTGGAAGCCTCGCAAGATTGCGATGGTATGGACACCTAAAAAGAAGAGTCAGTGAAGATCATGTGGGAAGGGAGGTCATGGTAATGGAAGTGCTGGGAAATAGAAGAAGAAGACGACCCAAGCGGAGATGGAGTGAATGTATTAAAGGAGATCTTAGAGAGAAGAACGTAAATGAAGAGATGGTCAACAACAGGAATGCGTGGAGAAGACTCATTCACAATGGCGACAACGCATAGGGAAAAGCTGGGAAGAAGAAGAAGAAGAAGTTTAATTATGTAGAGCAAACTGCTCCATTCTGCTGAACAAAATAATAAACCTCTATTTTAACTTACACATTCGCCTGCTGTGTGTTCTCCAGGTGAATTATTCAAATGCCCAACTGAGGAGAGTGGACTCACACCGTCCTGAAGCAAATCAACAGGCTCTGGCACCTGTAAATGATTAGCAGTATTCATAATTGCTGAGTAGGGAAGTTAAACGACACAAATTAGCATTACCAATATATTTGCTTAGCTGATACGACAACGGTATTCAGCTTTTCAAAAGATATGATACAACATTGTTTTGAATGATGAAACGATACTGGTTAAGTAAACATGAAGCATGTTAAGTAATAATGTGAGCTGAATACAACAAAAATGTGCATTATCAAAAGATAACATAATTAAATGATCAAGTCTACCTAGTGCAATATTTTCAGATAATTTCTATTTATTGAAAAAATGTAGTAAGAAACACAAGCTTTGGAAGTTTGATCTTTGGTCACAACCAAGCCATCTCAGTTAAAAATAATGCAGTATTTTTTCTATTTTTCTGCTTAATTTGTGGATATAATATAAAAAAACCATGTTAAGCATTTTAACAAAGAAACAAGATAAAGTGAGAAGTCGGCACGATAAATATAACTGTAATATAATATTGATATTACAACGATAAACTGAAACAAAATTTTCATATTGATGCTATAATCGATAATTATTGAATCGTTTTTTATAAATACACATAAAATTACTAGCGAGTGTCCACTAACAACACATTTATAAACACTGACTTTTTTATAGAAACGCCATACAAGCAAGAAAGGCATGCATTACTAAGTCACTAAAAAATTCAAATTGATAAATTTAAGTCAAAACCTATGTATAAAACAATTACTCAAAATAAGCATAATAAAACACACATATATATATACAAGACACAATTCTACTATCAAAGCCTATATTTACATCAATATTAAAATTGCCCGTAATCGTAATTAAGTGGTAATGATTCTGGAAAAAATCGTCAACAAGCTACAGGCACATCTTGGTGCAGAATTAATTTTTTTAGCGAGCAACTAAGCAAACCTGAGTAGCAGACACATCCAACAATGGAGACTTGTTTATTTCCAGGCTCTTTTCCTTTGCAGTGCTCTCGTCTATTAAGAAAATAAAAACCGACTGAATTAACTAAAGTACAAGAAAATGGTTTACTTAGACAAAGTTAGAAAAAAGTTAGATGTCTTGAAATCTTGTATCACCTACAGACTGCGTTATTGTACACAGGCTTGTATTAGTAGCAATGATATATAAAACTTGTAAATTTAAACTACTTTAACGACTGTTTGGTGCAGCTATGTTGACGGTATAGGCCATTTGAAATAAGTTTAGATAAAATAATTTTATAATAATCAGTGCACCTGTAGCACATTCTTCGCTAACTAACGAAACATTGTGTGGTTTGTGTGGTAGTAACTAAAGAATTACTGCCACACAAACACAAATTCACGCTCACGCCACCAGTTCTTTGCTGTTACATGCAGTTAGATGGGCACTAGCGCCTGTATTTCAGAAACGCTTTGCACAAAAAACAGGTGCTGTACCTCCCAGTTCAGATATATTAGTTTGTGACAGCTCATGCTTGAGTACAGCGGTAAATTTGAAATTTGAATTTTTATCTTAAAACTTACCGAGTTTTAGTACAACACACCGAATATCTTACAGTAATACTGTACTTCAATTTTCGCTTTCGCATACACGTGCAACACGCTCATGGAATATTTTTGCTGTTGAAAATTATTTTAGTTTATTATGTCATCAGTAGTGTGTGCTCGCAGACCATTAACTAAGTTTAAAATCTACCATTTAATTACCAGAAATGCTTTTGAAGTATTAGCTGTGTTAAAATGTATACTTTTTATTGGACTTGAAAATGTGGTAGCATATGAAAAATCGTCCTGTTTTCCTTTAAATGACGTATATTGTCAATAAGATTATAAATGGTGTTTGTAAGAGCACTATGGCTTCGATTGTGCCGACACTCCCCTCTGTCACTTTAGTTGCATCCTACTTGTGATGTAGGCATTACTACTTAACTGTTAGCCTCTGCCCAATCTGGGCTTCCCTGTTGTAAGCCAGCTGTAACATTACCACCTTAGTTGATGAGTCTGTTGCTATGAAACGTCTTTACCGTTTTTAATAAAATAGTTTATTTTGCCTAAATCTGTGCAGTTTTGATGTTTCCTGTTAGTGACTTTGCATGTTTTGGTGAATTAGTGGTGCACACTGGGATGTCGTTTTACCAGGCGGTGCAAACATTAAATTACTAAGAATTTTCTTTTCTACTTACATAAGTGAACTACTTTCAGGCAAGTGAGTGAGTATAATGGTAAGTAATATAATTTTGTACGGAAAGTTTTCTTTATGGCATGCTTTAAAATTGCCTTTTCTTGACCTAATAATTCTTGACCTTTCTTGTAAATAATTGTGAATTGTTCAATAAAGTTAACGAATCCAGCAGAAAGCTGTTCATTCACAATTAAAAAAACTTAAATCTGAAAACTCATCGAACACTTCACAACTAACACGCAACTTCCAAGGAATTTTTTATGCATCACTCAAACGAGTGAAACTGCTGATTACGTAGGTGGTGGCAATCACAGTCAAACAATACTAAACAAATATGGCATTAATGAGTAATGTCCACTCATCTCTCATGTCTGTACGTACCTGGCAAGCGTAAAGTGGAAGGAGGTGAAATAAAGGAAGCGTCCTGAGTAGGAATCGTTTCCTCGCGTATTTTTTCTGGGCTGTCACAGATACTTTCATTACGCTTGTTATGAAGTTTTATTTCAAAAGAAGACTGCTGTTTCTTTACCTGAAAATAAGAGCAACATGATACATGTAGTCAATGGGTAACTGATATCTCAAAGTTAAATATAGAAGCTTTTTCATATGTTGTAATCATAGCAAGCACTCAGATGGATAGGAGCTAAATTTTTTATTTTAATAAAATCTTTATTTTCAATTATGGAATTGAACAGCAATCCAAGGCACATTTGTATGAAACTAGGGTCCCGAAGAGAGCGCAAGTTATCATGAAAGACGAATTTCATCCAGGTAATAAATACTTTGAAATGCTCCCCCTCTGGTCATAGATTCTGCTCAGTTAACACTAAAACCACAAGAACTTTAAATTCTTGCTATCTCGTTGGAATTTGGATCATCAACAATAAATTTCAGTAAATCTCCAATATTAATTCTTTATGTCCCTGCACAACTGATTAAATTATTTGTGTTAATCTCCTTATTATTTCCATAAATTATTGTAGTAAGTAAAACCACATAAATTTCATTGCATATATTATGCTATATTGACAAGAAAATTGCTTACTTACTTACTTCTGAACACCAGACTACAACAGGAACATTTCACAATAAACTAAATAAATTAGAAGTAAAAAATACTGACAATAGATATGCAAAGGTAAACTGAGAATACGTCAACATGCGCGCACAAAACTTGTGCAAACTATGACTGCAAATCTACTGCAGTGACCAACAAAGCAATCCCAAAGTCGACTAACAAACCTATACCAAACAAACACATTAGCTTTTAATATAAATAACTCAGACCCACAATTAAAAATTTCGGTTTTTCTTTCAGGTAGTTCGCTACTAAGTTATGAACAGAACATCATTCTATTTGAACTGGTAAGGCAATATGTTGCTTCATGTAACCGTTTAAATTATCTTAATTAACAATCAAAATAGTTATGTATATTTTGTGACAGACTTGTTTTTCCTGTCAAACTGCACTCCTGTAAACTTGACCAGCATTTATTTACTCTTTGCCAAAGGCAATTATTTCAAATAAATGTTTATAAAAAAATCTCAAAGTCAGTGTGCCTTATACCACAATTAGTAAGAATTTAGTTGATAATACTGTTACTCGCTATATCAGTACAAAAAACAAACAAAAAACCAACACACCACCCCAAACCCCCCAACCACAAACAAACCAAAACCCAACACCAACTGTCTGCAATTGACTCAAATAACTCTGCACAATTGATTCTATATTTTTATACATAGAGATATACACGTGGTTACACTGATGTACGTGATGTAAACAAAGTGACGGCCTGCCAACTAGCAGTCAGCTTGTGAAATAATGTACTGGATCCGTAAAAATTTTCTCAACGAATTTACGCAACAAAAACACCCCCAAAAACCAACCAACCAAAAACCACCCATCAGTATCTTAAAACCGTACAACTCTAGTAAAACTGAATTATCTCTAATAAAATATTACTCTTTGCAATGCGGGGCTCTCCTGATGCACGGCGTTTCCAGAGTGCCTTCTTGATGGTAGTTTACAGGCTTCCTTCTTGTTCGTTGCTAGGCAACTGACTTCAGATTCTGTGCCTGGTGAAGTTGTTGCATCGAAGATATTTTTCGACTTGGGAGTGGGTTTGCTAGTCTTTGTTTGACCAACCAATTCCTAAAACAGTTTTTTTATAAAAAAATGTAACTGTAACACTTACTCTTGATAAAAATTTTAATAATTCTAATTTCAATTGGACTTCAAATCTCCAAAAATTCTGATCAGTCAACAGTTTTCTTAGACAGAATCCTAGTATTTGTAAAGAGCTAGTAAGCTTGAATAACCATGACTAATTAGCGGCCCTCTTTACCACAAGGACAGATGTGATTTATCTACTAATCTCTGCACTCTTGTCAGTTTTTAATATAAATATAATATAAATAATATATAAAGTCTTGCAACAAATAAACTTGTACATCTGCTCCTGCATGTGAATTTTATTGCATCATAACCGATTTTATTCTGTATTTAGATTGTAGTCTCTGTAAAATTTAACTTATTGTTTACAGTGTATAGTATTTTTGATTATTTTATATGATCTAATATTCTATAAAAATTCTGGTGATGAGTCTTTCTGTACATCTTTTTAATATTGCATGTGCCTATAACTTGCGCCAGATGCATTTGCCATTAAGCAATGTCGGTCTTTAATCACTGAATGAAGAATTTGCAAAGGTTTTATTGTTTTCATCTGTTTTATCTGTGAAATAAAGTTTTAATTTATATATAATATATATATGGCCTACCTTAGATAATTCTGTGAACACTCAAATGTATTAGTGCCGTCTTATAATACAAATACTAAGCACTTTAAATAGTATTAACTATGTTACTCTTTCTTCGGAGTACAGTTTGTAATTATTGCAAAAGTAGTGTTGTATATTGTGGTCACAATTGATCTGTATGCTTAGCATTTCACTCCAACTAGGGGAGAACACATATCAGTTATCAAATTGTCAGTTTTAAACCTAGTTTGTCAAATTACGTCTTGAACAAGCTTATGTTTTAAACTGATCTAACAACGATTAATCTAACAATGATAAAATCAGTAAACAGCAAAGCAAAATTTATGCACCGTGCAAATTTGTGCAAACGAAAGTGAAGGCGACTCGCTGTCTACGTTCTCGTGCTGCTCTTTCGCATTATTTTCCTCCGGTGTATCATCTGCCGGGGTGACAACATCCTCTATCACTTCATCGTCGTCATCATTGCTAGTTTCTATGCTCTTCTGCTGCTCTTCACTGACACGTTTACTCGACTTCCTGCTATTCAACTTGACTCCATCACCATTCTTTACATGTGCAGCTGATTTAGATGAGCCATTGTTCTTCTTCTTGTCTAATTTTTCTGTCTTCTTGTTGGTAGGCACATTTTTTTCTATTCTGTTCTCTGTAGTAAATAAACTCACAATCATGAATATTGCCAGACTCGCTTCTTGTAGTGTTTACACGGGTAGCAAAAATCAATTTCGGGTACCTTTATACTTTATACCCTTTGAATACCCGGGTACCCGATTGTTAAGGTTCAGTGGCAATGAATAAATTGTAATCATTTATATATGATTTCACAAAAAAAAACAATCAGTGGTGCATTTCAACTGACTGTGTTATCTTAGCAATAAACATTCAGTTTTTACACGCTTAGACTCTGAACACGAGCTATGAGACACAAAAGTGGGTCTTTTGCCACTGCACTGCATTATCTCCTAGATTTCTTAATTACTTATATTGCATTTTTGTCAATGAATCAGCTACAGCATAGGGAGCATAATAACCTACTGTGGTTTCTGTGTGTTGTTAAACTTAACAATCCATTTGTTGGTATCATTTTTAAGTGGCATGAAAGCTTCTTAATGCTAATAAACCATTTTGTTGAACAATTAAGCTTTCTGTAAGGAAATCACAGTTATTTTCAGTAAAATTTCGTAGGTCACCTCTTCACCAAAAATAGTTTGATCTGCTACGTGCTTGCAACTGATACAGAGATATATGGCTGCTGGCTGCTAGTGCTGAACTATACTGTTACATAGTAGTTCAAAATAATAATGACTAATAATTAACTAACTTTAGACCAAGTTTCACATGTTTGAGTGTCATCGCAGGAGTTAATAGTCTGCCAGTAGGTATCTGTTGTACAGTACAAGTGTGCCGCAGAAAGCAACATGTGAATTTTAAATGAATTTTTAAACAATGTATATCTTATTAATAATATTGTCTGCATTTTCATTGTAGGAACCGAGTACAAATATTAGGCTTGGGTAATAAACAATGTGGGTAAGTACCCAAGTACCTGGGTACCCGATGCAAACACTAGCTTCTTGAGTGTTAACTGCCAACAATTGTAGTTGTACATAGTACACAGAGCATTTCCCGGGTATTCAATGACAGTCCAAATTTCAATAGACTAGTTTTGCAGAAATCTTGTCTAGAAATCTTATTAAAAAATATAAAAAAAAACAAAATACCGTGTAAAATAAAAATTACTTACTTTTCTTCACCAAGGGGGAAACACAAGCATCAGATTGCTGATTTGCCTTCACATCTGACAAGCTCTCCTCAGGCGATGCATCATCAAGTCGAGTGGTAACAACATTCCGCTGTTTCTTTAGTTTGTTTTTGGTACCGGTTTCAGCCTCACATTTCTTACTGCCAAAGTTATTTATTTTGTGTGTTTCATTTCGCGCATGCGACGGTAGTCTTTCGTGTTTTCCTTTGTCACTTTTGCTGAAACAGCATTTTCAGGAAAATAACCCTGTTGCATTATTGGACACTTTTAATTACCATTCATCTCTACACTAATTAAATAATAAAAATTATTATAATTTGCTTTCAAAAACTATACCTCAATGCATCACTGACATTTTCAAGCGTCAATTCATCAGTGGAATGTCTTTCTGATATATCGCGACCTTCACTGGTGAATTTAGTAAACGGCTCACACGGGGTACTAGTTTTGGATGGCTGGCTTATGATCGGCGTTACTGCTTCGTGTGTGATCGCAGTTCGTTTCGCTTCCTCAGCCTTATTCTCATCATGAATTAAATGTATCTGCAACAAAAAAGCATTTACCAGTGTGACTGCATTGGAAAAGAACTGCAAAAGTAAAAATTAAGAGTGTAATCACTTTACATGTATGTACTATAACGAAAGCAGGTGGTGCTGATATGCATGGTTAACATGATTGTACAGAAAATCATTAGGTAAAGGTGCAGAAACAGGAAAATTCATTTATAAACTGCCAGGCTGCTCTTCTTGCACCCTCTAGCCAAGTGGAGCAGGTCTGAGATGGTAAAAAGAACCTACCGGACCACCAGAACCATTATATCCCAGTGTATTTATAGATGCCAGTATGCAATGGCTTCCTAAAGGACAGAACCATTACAGTGCAGGGAGTAGAAGTGAGAACAAATGGCATTTTGCTGTCATTACAATGTTATTAAACAGATGTGTTGATCATTTTACCTTTGTTTGTCCACCAGTTCTATCAGCTTCGTTTATTCTAGTTTTGCCAGTGACCAGATTTACGTCCTCTGCTGGGTCGTCATTTTCATCTTCGCTGACGAGAGCTTGCACATCACTCACCTCTGCAAGACTAAAATCCTTCCTGTTCGACACGTAAAACCGTTGTGAAGGCATGCTTGTTTCAGATTGGGGAGTGTTTACTGGAGTTTCTGGAGCAACAGGAGAACAAACACCGATCTTCCTCTTCACTTCTTCGTGCTTTTAGAAAAAGAAAAATGTAATGAAAGAAATATCCTTCACAAAACCATGATTACGCTAACTGCATTACTGAGGATAAATTGTTAAAGAAAAAACAAATGGTACAGCGTATTTAATTAATTTGCGACATGCATCTCCCACACTAGGGTTAAAAATGATTCCTGAGCTCTCTACATCTCTTTAAAAATTATTATGATCAATTCCAACTGTTGTAGACTTCAATAACGGCATACTTTTTTACTATAATTTCTTTGCTGTAGATGATTGATTTATATGTTTTGCACAAAATTTTCAAGTAATTTTATTAATGTTATATTTTCTTAATTGTGCATGTGTAACTATGTTATTTTACTGTACAGCACCACTGAAAGCACTCTGCTTGAAAGTGAGCTTCATAAGATATATTTTTTTATTTTTTATTTGTTCCACAAAATGATTTATATTGGTAAAATCTGCAGACTAATCCATTTATTATTTTTTAATCCTTTGCCAACAAACCTTTGCAATGTGAGCTTCTGTTTCTTCAGCATCTTTATCTTCTTTTTCATTCACTTTTATTTTTCTTGTTTTACTTTGAAGGGTGGTCAAACTCACGTCACCTATTTGAGGACTGTTCAGAGAGCTTTCAAAATGTTTAACATCTCTCTTTGTTTTAGCGGCATGTTTCTGGAAAAAGTAGTATTATATCTGGCCATTATAATTAAGATTTGCACCAAATACCAATCACTTATTGAGTAGTGAGTTCCACGATTTGTTCATACAAGGTGGAAAAATCAATGAGTGGTCAAGTGGGTTGTCATGCGTTAACCAAAGTTAAGCCATGCCGAATGAGGCTGTATATACATCCGAACGTGGTAAAAACACCTCTGCGCAGTGGCACATCTTAGAGAATTAATCTTGATAAAGAACTAGGCACCAGTATAGCCACATATATGAAGATTAGGTAGATCTTGCTGTTAAATACTGGACTTTGGCTTGACGTACAAAATTATAAAAAAAATGAATATCTATGTCTTATCAATACACAAAATAATAAACAAACTACTAATTAATTTCGAAGTAGTGTACAAAATTATAAAATAATGAATATCTATGACTTATCAATACACAAAATAATAATCAAACTACTAATTAATTTCGAAGTAGTGTAGAAAAAAAAATCAGCTTATCAATACACAAAATAATAACAAACTACTAATTAATTTCGAAGTAGTGTACAAAATTATAAAAAATGAATATCTATGACTTATCAATACACAAAATAATAATCAAACTACTAATTAATTTCGAAGTAGTGTACAAAATTATAAAAAAATGAATATCTATGACTTATCAATACACAAAATAATAATCAAACTACTAATTAATTTCGAAGTAGTGTACAAAATTATAAAAAAAATGAATATCTATGACTTATCAATACACAAAATAATAATCAAACTACTAATTAATTTCGAAGTAGTGTACAAATGTGGCACAAACACCTTTGTAATTTCTGCTATTGGTTGTTGGCCAGCACTTCTCTTCTTTGCATTTCGTTCAGCAGATGTGGAGAGTAAATCACCTGACGTGGAGCTGCGCACAGGAGCATCAGGTTCAGGCAAAGTTGTTTGAGGCTCCACAAAAGTTTTATTTAATTTTCCTGTGCCAGCAGAAACAGATTCCTGAAAAAAATGAGTGTTAAGGATTTTTGCTTGTTAAATGACCAAAGCAGTTTGTTCTTATAATATAACTAATAATAGTTAAATGTGCATTTTGATTAGATTACGTTAACTTACCTGTTCTTACTTGTAAGGTGGTGCCATCTGGCTTCAATATTAGCGACCTACTTTTAAATACCTGTCATTCAAGTTTCAATGTGTTCAAAGCAGTGATGCCGTGTTGACAAATTTTCTGTGTAACTCACGATTTGATGCCAAAGATGTATGTATATTTTGTTTAATTTTATTTAGTTAATACCGAGTCTCGGACTAATTTCACCTCATGGTAATTGACATTTTGATAAGAAATCAATTAGTTTATTAAAAGAATTTGCATTTCATTCCAGATAAAATGTATAATTTTGGGATATGGCGTCTCAATGCACGTTAACAATGAAGTAAAATGACGAAGGGGTATGTGCTGTGATGATGGTGCACAAACAATAAAATATTATACTAGGCAGTACTTGATGGCTTTGTTTGCTTGTCACCATAAAACCCAAACAATGAGGCATGATGCTATTCAACTAAATCCTACAAACTGATACACTTTTAAGAAAAGTGTTTGCACTGCTTGTTATAGAGCCTACATTCCACAAGGTAACTTGGACAATTTCCAAAGAACATAGTTTCTGGAATCACAGGAGTTTCTGGAGTTTGCTCTGGACATGAACATCAGTGTTTGTCTTCACTTCTCCAAGCTTCTGGATATTTTTGTCATCAACATCAAGTGTTACGGTGTCTGCCTGGCTGATATTCCTAGGTCATGCTTCTGTGACATGAAGAAACGTGGCAAATGGCCTAGAGATTAAGACGTCCAATATATCTCTTCTTCTCATTGCTGAGCCTGCTCAATTTTAGGTCAATCTTTTCTGGTCATTTTGGTCAAAAGTGTCATAAAACCTTTGCATTCAATGTTTTTATTTTCCCAATACCCTTTATCTTCCTACTTTGATGTTGGCAATCTCAAAAAATGCTTATAAGAGCTTTAGCTTTTGTCCTAGCATTAACATTGTCATAAACACTCTAACAAATAAGTTACAATGCAATTTTTAACAAAATGGCATTGAAAAATGCATTCAAAAATTGCATCCTTCATTATAATAAGACAGGATATTCACCTCCACATAATGCTATTTTTCTGATTAACAAAACATTTGAACAAACAACCATTATTGAAAAATAAATATTGACCTTTTTTTAGCAAATGATTAATAAATTACAAACAAACCCTTGTCTTTCCCGGCTTTGACTGTATCCCCCTCTTTTTTGCACTGGATTCGGCAGAAGCTGGAATGCACTCCTCTATCATTTCATCACATGTGTTAGCATCACCTTCCACACCTCCAGTTTCAAGTACGTTAAACTCTTTCTTATTTGTAGTGCAAGATTTTAGAGGTGCCGTGACAGTTTCGGATTCTGAGCTGTGGTTAGGAATTTGGACAGCAGGTGTCACTGGCGTGAGCGGCGACATGAAGGGTTTTTGTTTTGCTTTCCTTTGAGGATTAATGGCAGTTTGTTTCTGAAGAAGAAACACATAATTTGATTATTTGAAGAAATAATTGAAGAAAACAGTTCAAACAGATGATCTGAAGAAAAAAGACAGATTAAAAAAGAAAAACAGGGCTAACTTTTTGCATGAATAAACAAAACTTGACACGACTAAAAACTAACTGCAACAATAACAACGATAGCAATAGTTTTTAATCGACTACTTAGTATAGCATCGTTATTTTATTGACAGCTTAACTAACTATTCTCATTGAAAAACACTAAAACTGTCAATCTTGGCACCACTGTCAGGAGCGGTGTGACCATCAGGGTCTCTAAAACACTCAGTAACCAAAAAGAATAAAGTTGTTTTTAATTAGATAATAAAATAATGTTGTTGCTACAAATGCTATCTTTTTTTAAAGTTACGATTGCAAATGTAACATATTTACTACTGTTAATTAATTGCTATCTGTTACTATCCAGTAATTAATTACTGTCTTGTGGCTATGAATGACAAACGAAATAAATCAAACCCAGAAACGTTTATAATGTTTTTCACTATACAGTTTCCTCATGCATACAAACTTCCTGAACGTGACCTGCTCTATTCCAAAACTCGGCTGCCATTTTGTTTCTTGCTCATTGGGCAGTTTCAGTCGTTTTGTGTCTTTTTGGAGTTTAGCAGCAACTTTTTAGGTTCAGCACGGTTTTTGTTTCTATACTAAAAAAGCAACTAATGCCATACAATACTCAAACCTTTGCATTAGCAGTTTTTGCCTGCTTAGGAACTTTGCTCTTCTTAGCCTTGGGTTTCATGTCAAAAACCGGCAGATCTGTCGCTTCGGTCGTCAGCGATTCTTGACTACTCCACTGAGCCAGCATAGATTCAGTGACTGAAATACAAGAAAGCACTATTACAACATATAATAATAATAATAATAATAATAATAATAATAATAATAATAATAATAATAATAATAATAATAATAATAATAATAATAATATGAATAATAATAATAATTTATTATTTGTATAACGCATCACATCAAATGATCTCAATGCACTTTACAATTAAAAAGTCTGTTATAACTTACAATTATGTATACAGTTATTATAAAATTAATCACTTTAAAATCATAAAATCATTCTAATTGTAAACTGTTCGGTCAAAATTTCCAAAAAATCGGAAGTTGGGTCCAGGAAAACGCGAACTGTGGCCCTTTCGTGAAATCGAAATGTGCCTATAATACCCACAACTGAACGGGCTATCTAACCATTATAACCCACCACGTTCCCGTTCTCTAGAAGTATAAGTTTTGCAAAAAACAGGCAAAAAAGTTCCATTTTTCGAGGTTTTTTGCACAAGCTCCTCCTGATAGGCCCGGTTCGCAAAATAAACCTCCAGTGGGACTATACTAGATTGAGACCTTTCATTTGATATGTGGATTGCCGAGAATGGTGCTTGTATACGATGGCATTCTACCATTTACTCTTTTACAGCTCAGTATGCATTTTAATGTGTGTACTTTTTACTTTAAACCTTAATTTTGTAATCTCTCATTTATCCAGATTGTTAACCAAAACTTACATAATTTTCGCTTGCGATCTGAACTGGATTTCCTTTCTCCACTTTTGTTGAGCGTATCAGGAATAGCTTTTGTTGACAGATTTTGCAGTGTGAAAGGCGACTTTTGACCAGACACACTTCCTCCACTTACATCGGTATCCTCCATATTCTTCCATGAAAACTGTTTCTTTGACTTGGTACTACTGTCAGACCAACAGGTGATTTTACATTTTTGCAAAGGTGTCTTTCTTCCTATGAAATAGAAAATTAAAAAATTTAATTATGTCATGCGTTATAACATCCTTGAAACACCGCAACACTCATTAGCAATTTCATCATTTTCCTAACTATGATTGAAATTAATGATAAGTATATGGTCAAGTTTTTTGCTAATAACGACTCCATTGATAAGTCGCACACACACAATAATACATATCAATGGCACTTTCAGGCTAGCGAGTGTTCTCGCAAGTTTGTTCAAACTAGAGAACAAAACTCATTGCAAGTTTCTCTCAGATGGTGAGTGTGAGCTAACACTCCCTTCTCTGTTCAGGGCAAGAAGTGTCGAGAGTAACTTGCAGCATCTGTGGGGGGGTTTGCAATTTCTTTCAGACAAAAAGTGTGCGTTGATAGTCCCTTCTCTACTCACTGAGAGAAGCATCAAAAGTAACTAGCCATGGGTTCACATTGGACAGTAACTCGCACTATATCAATTTGCAACAACTCTCGGAAAGTTTGAAATAACTCACGTTCACAATTCGGTGTTTGCTGCCAGGCAGAAAACATGAGACAGTCAACTCACTAGGACAAACGCACCATAAGATTGTCAAAAATTGTTCCAAACTCTTTTGTCCATAAACATTTTCTGATCTTAGCCAGTACAACGAAAAAAAATATCTTAACTAAAAACTGTTGTTTTTACAGTTGTGATAGTACAAAAATTTCTTGCTTACTTTGCTTAACTTGATTTTCTTTCCTTGGCTTCCTAGTTCTTGGCATTCCTCTTGCTTCTCTTTTACTCTTTTTAACGGGAAAAGTTTTTCCAGCAAAAGACTCAGCATCAGATTCTACAAAGTCATAAATAGCACTTGTGTCCTTTCGTACGACCGTTGGCTTAGATGGATTAGTTTTCTGAGCATGGTACTGTGCACCAAACAAATCATCCTCCATTGTTCGTTTATAACAGGGAACTCTATTAGTTACTGATGGAGATTTCGACTGCTGCTTATTTTTGGTTAAAGCAGATTCCAACTTTGATGGCTCATTAGCCTTATGCTGCTCTTTCATAAAGTTTGTTTTGGAAACTCGTCCACTGTCAGGCTTTGTATGAATATGTTTCTCAACTTTTTCAAATACAAGCCCTTCTACTTTGTTATCAAATTCGTTTGTATGATTTTTGGTGGCATTTGGCAAACGATTGTTATTGTGCTCAACAGATGTCATTGTTTTACGTTTAGAGCATAAGTGTTCTGATGTCTCGCTTTCATCTGAACTTGCTGCATTTGTATTAGCCTTTAATCTTTTCGCTTCTGGAGGGGTTTCCTCTTTTGTAACTCTGGGTTTTCTCTCTTCGAGTGATATGGACCTTGATCTGTCTGACTCGTCCGTGGAGATTTCGGCATAACTTTTTCTCAATGCTGCTTTACGCCTTGGTCTTCCTCTAGAAGCTGCAGCTGGGCTTAAAAAGCACTTCTTGCTGGCCATTGACACCCCTTTAGCACTACATCTTTGAGATGTTAGCTTTTGCGCTGCAAGTTTTCTGCATCTGCTGTCCGATGACTGCATTTTGGAATTTCTGGATGCTGCACTTTTTGGCCTACTTTCTACCTCGGTTACCTTCTTACTAGTGGTACTATTCTTGCTGTTCTGTCGCTGCTCTGTTGAAACCGTTGGCACTTTGGTGTACTTTTCCAGGATAGGCACATTGCTGGCTCTAGTACCTTTCCAACAAAAGAAGGTTAACATTGTAACATCAAGACGTTGTTCCAATTCTCAATAACCTTAGCAAGTTTACGAAATTATAATGTATGAACTTTTGGAGCTCTCTTTGCTAATGTGAAGATAATAATAATAACAACAGCAGCAGCAACAGCAACAGTAACAACAACAACAACAACAATAACAACAACAACAACAACAACAACAACAACAACAATAATAATAATAATAGTAATAATAATAATAAACGCTTTATTTCACAAACATAAACACAAGTACAATTAACAAATCACACACTTAAATAAGCGTATACAGGAGCATGTCCCTGCACATACAGGGCTCTTTTCACTCTTCCTGAGGCCTCTCTATCAGTGGTTACTGTGGCCAAAGGTTTTTTTGTCCATTTGACAATAATAAAAATATGTTTGTATAAAAAATACCATAATTTATAACAAACACATCTACATGTATATAACACAGTACTGACTGACTACATTAATTTGTACCTCTTAATTTAGAATCACGAATTGTTGAAATTTTATGCACATAGTTAATCAACAATTTCTTAACTTCCACATCTCAGCAAATACTGCAATTCTAAGTTTCATTGTTGTGCCTGATAAACTTCTTGGCCATTGAGAAATTTCACTTTTTACAAAATATTGGTTAACTTTGTTAGGGTATTTGCAGGTAAAAACAGTCAACGGATCTATTATGAGGGGTTCTTAAGCTTTGTAATCATCACATTTTTGTGTCAACATCTTTTGGGTTTTGTGCATTTTCGGTAAATTTGTTTGGGTTTTATGCTGTTTTGTTCAGTAAATGAAGCGTTTTTCATGGGTACCAGCAGATTTTTCTCAAGTAATTAAATTATTTCGCCTATTTAAACAAAAACAGCCAGTATCTTCAAATATCTAATGAACTATCCAACCGGAATATGTTATTTGTGTAAATGCTGGACATTTTGTGCACTAATGATATTTGTAAAAAAATGATGGTGTAAAATTTCACTCAGCAGTAAGCCACAGCTTAGCTGGAACAATGGGTTGCCATGGTGTTTGTGACAAGCAGCTGTTCACTGTCCTGCTGTACCTTCTAACATCACACAGCTGGAATGAGCATTGCTAAAGTTGGTGTTGCTATGGTGACTGAGCAATTTTTTCTGCCATCTAGGGGCGAGTTAAGCAAACAATGCCAGTGTGTAATTGCACTACTTGCAGTCGTATGTAATATATTAACAAATCCCAGGTTTTTTGGATCGAAAAAACAGAAAAAATTAATGAAAAAGTTATAAGAATACAAAACTGACAGCTCTTTTGCTGCTATGTTTCAATTTAATAGTTTAATATCATACTTGAGCATATTTCCTGAGTTTCCTTGACAACATCAACCTGGCTGTCTAACTGAATCTCAGCATCGTCCTGTACAGCAACTACAAATACAAAGTCACTTCTGATAAAAACTTCAACATTAACATTCACATTGACAAAACAAAGCCAGCCAAACTGCCCACTCCACATACTGTACGTGTGCTTGCAAACCAAAATCGTCCATAAGTCGGCATAGTTAAAGCTACGTTATGATGTTTCAAAGCAGAATGCGCCAAAAATTTGGCCAAATGTCATTTTTTCATTGTTTATAAAAACAAACACTAAATATGCTGGACTTTTATATTCCGGCATCAAATTATCAAGAAAATGTTTAGAAAATACTAAAATCTAATTTTATAACCCTGTACTGAAAACAGTAATGCAATTGAGAAAAACTATTTTTAAACTTCGATAGTAGCACATGGAAACATTCGTTTTGCTTCGGGTATTTTCTGTTGCCAAGCTCAGATCTTTGTCAGAAAAAGCCATCTGCTGGATTTATAAATAACATCAATGTGTTCTTGCAAAGTCTAACTTTAACAGCATTTTTCTCAAGGTTATGTTTTTCAGTGTGTAGCGTGTACCTCAACTTCAACGTGGATTATCTCAGCTTAGAAACAGTACAGTGATGAGCTTAGTATCAAAAAGATCCTTATGAAATGGAGATTCAGGATATGTGAATATCTAGAAAAGCTTAATTGCCGACTTGTGGATGATTTTGCTGCACACATATAGAGTGCATTCTTTTATAAAAAAATTGTCATATTTAATCTTCTTTTTATATCAATGCATACAATCTTTGTATATTTTTTCTTAAACCTGTTTTAGGACAAACTACTTGCATTATGAAGATCTGCATTAATGATAATGCGAATCAATCATTCTGGCTTCCTACTTCCGTAGTTTCTTAGTTTGAGCTTCATTTACTGTAACTGCTTGGAACAGTTACACTGGTCTGCTAATGTAAACTCAGGTATACAGATCTGTCTGGATAAGAAACACTGCAATTCATCAATTCTGACTGTAACATATTTCACAAAAACGACCTTCTCTTAATATGTCATTCCCCTTCAAGGTAATCTTGCATTTTAGACTGATCCTATATTTGGTCAATCACTCATGGGTTTTACATGAGAACTGCATTGCACGAATCTGGCCACTATATAATTAACTAATAATAAAAGTGGCATTCATCTATGGCCAGCTAGCTCTTGGGGCAGCTGAGAACACTGCTGACCGGGGGTGACCATCAGGTGCACAGTATATAATGCGGAATACATTACTAAATAACTTTGCTAGTTTTTTCTTTCATATACAATTGCTTCATGATTTACCAATTTATGCAAAATTGTCGCTACGTTTTTTTGAAAACCAGTTTCTCTCAGCCAGTCAGTCACTAAATGACACAAATTTGAGGAAACATACAAACTCATCAAAATTAGGCTTACTTATAAGCAGTGGCTGCTCATGTACAGGTACTATTGAACTGCAGCACCACCTATTTTCACTCAATATTATCGATAATATTCAATATAACAAGTCTTTTTCTTTAGTTCTTTTTTTATACTTGTGTGGAACCAGAACATTGTGAGGGTAGTGATGTTTGCTTCACAGCCTAGCGCAGTCCGCTCTAGCAATGCAGTGTTTGGTTGTTGTGCGCACGTAGCCATGGGCACATGTCTGAACCCAGGTAGAGAGTACTGTCACTCCCACAGTTTGTTGTCAGTTGTCAGGTGCTTACTGTGAACGGATCAAGTTTAAACTGCAACAGGCTATTACTAAACAAAAAATATTTTTTAGGATTTTATCAAGTTCATGTATAAACTTTCATATGTTTGTTTGTTTAAAATTGCAAATCACAACATCAAAATTACACATGTTTCTTTCGTTTTACACAGTATTGAAACAATGACAGAAAGATTTCTGAAGCAGAACCACCAGGAATCTTAACTACAAGCCGCCACTGAAACTAGTGTTCAATAGTTTAGCAGCAAGTGTTATAATTAGAAAGTGTTCAATGCACATTAGCTATTCGCTAAATTAGAATGCTATATGCTTGGTGTTAGGACTCCATACCCCAGCTTGATGCCAATTTAATTCAGCACACTGTTTTTTAATAGAAGCAGCAAATGGAAAATCAATAGCTGAGCTACCTCTTCGCTTACCAATTTGCCTCTGTTGTGAATTTTTCTGTGACTGACTTTCTTCTGTCACCGTACTTAGTCCAGGACTATCAGACGCTTTTTGTCTGTCCTTGGCGAAAACCCCAACTTCAACTGATTTCACAGCATCTCGAAATTTCTGCATCTATCAACAAATCCAACAACGCATGCAAAAATATATTGAAGCCATGATGTAGTAGTATTCATTATACGGTAATGATAATGCTACTGTATTATTTTCGCTTTCGCAAACACCTGCAAAATGCTGTTGAAAATTATGTTAATTTGTGATGTCATCAATAGTTGGGTTCGCCTGCCGTTAAATAATCCATTATTTAATTATTAAAACGCTTTTGCAGTATTAATTGTGTTAAAATGTATAATTTTTATAGGACTTGAAAATGAGACAGCATATGAAAAATCATCCTGTCTTCCGTTAAGTGAAAAATATCAGCTAATTGTACAACTATATGTGCATGGGATGGTGGTCAGTAACTGTATTTTGGCTGCTAACCCAATGTTATAATAGCGCCACATAAAAGACTGGGTTATTAAGAATTCCAAACCAGACCTGGCTTCTTGAACAAAAAACAGTCATTAAACAAAAAACTGTCTTTTCAAAATAATGCCAACAACTGGTACAGTAAAATCAGAAAACATGATGTTAAAACCTTCCAATGTTTGAAAATGCAAATTTTTTCAGTAATCCAAGTTTAATATACAATGACCCACACAAGCAAAACAAATATTAAAACTTACCTGCTGGCTTAGTGTCTCCTGTTCTGATACATTTGACTCCAGCAACCTGACGCGCTCTTCATCATTGCTACAAAATCATACCGTAATTGTAAGTCAACAATACCAATGATATTTATAAAAAAACATAAACTGCTGAATTGCATAGCTGCAGAGAACAACACTGTATTATACAGAATTGTTTTTAAGATACAGTTTCATTTAATTAAAGAAAACTGGATCCAATGTTAAACTATAGGTCATGGTAAACAACCTAGTCTTCAAAATATTGAAAGGAAACTTACTAATTTTTAAAGAAAGACTTGCATCTAGGATTTATTATCACACAAACACAATTTCACGTTCGCGCCACTACTTCTTCACTGTTATAAGCATTTTGCCATTCGATAGTTAAACGGGCAGTAGTGTCTGCATTTCAGACGCGCATAGCACAAAGAACAGGTGCTGTACCTTTCCGTTCAGATGTGTTAGTTTGTGACAAACTACACATGTTCGACAGCTGATGCGTGAGTGCAGCAGTGAATTTGAAATTTGAATTTTTATTTTAAAACTTGATTAGTTTTAGTACAACACACTGAATATCTTACAGTAGCACTGTACTTCACTTTCACAAACACGTGCAACACATTTGTACAATGTTTTTGCTGTTGAAAATTCTGTAAGTTTGTGATGTCATCAATAGCTGAGCTCGCACGCCATTAATTAAGACTGTAATATATTATTTAATTACCAGAAATGCTTTTCAGTAAAATGCATACGTTTTATGGTACTTGAAAATGGGGTAGTATATGAAAAATCATCTTGTCTTCCTTTAAGTTTTATCTGCAAGTTAAGTGTCTACTAACTGTAGACATATTTCAATTAGTTGCATCGTAACCGAATTCCCATATCTTTTAAATGAATACTAAAACTTGGTGCATTAATTTGTCAGTGTTCATTGTAAAACCATCCACCTTGTCATCGTATTCCTGACTACAGACAAACAATCACATTTTACAAATGACTGTGTGCAGTGGGATCTCATTTCGTAACAATTCTAATTCATAATTTTATCATCTCATTTTATCCCACTGTCTATAATATAATCAGAAGCAAAATAACCAAAGCCCAAATGAATATACAATAGACGCCACTCTTAATAGACTCACTTTGGGTTGAGTGTTTTGACCCATTGAGTCACTGAATCTATTAGTCAAGCGTGTACTTAACAGTACTATTTCTACGTATGTTATAGTGCATAAAAACAAAGTAAAGATGACCATTGAATCACTGAATCTATCAGTCAAGCGTGTACTTAACACTACTATTTCTACGTATGTTATAGTACACAAAAAACAAAGTAAAGACGACCCAATGAATCACTG
Source organism: Tubiluchus corallicola (assembly GCA_030141605.1). Taxonomy (NCBI): domain Eukaryota; kingdom Metazoa; phylum Priapulida; class Priapulimorpha; order Priapulimorphida; family Tubiluchidae; genus Tubiluchus; species Tubiluchus corallicola. The sequence continues at coordinate 53,107 of JAQGDQ010000664.1, read as the reverse complement.
AATCTATCAGTCAAGCGTGTACTTAACACTACTATTTCTACGTATGTTATAGTACACAAAAACAAAGTACAGACGACGCAATGAATCACTGAATCTATCAGTCAAGCGTGTACTTAACACTACTATTTCTACGTATGTTATAGTGCACAAAAACAAAGTAAAGATGACATAAAAGCTCCTTGATCACACACAAGTACGTGAAGCAAAAATATAAACTCAATTACGTGGAGTTATCTGAGTCAATTGTCGACAGTTTTTACGTACATTTGATCAGCAGCAGCACATACCAAACTTTTCTGAGTCAATTAGGTGACTGATTCTATTAACCGTGAATCTAATAAAAGGCACCTACTGTATTTCAGAACAAAAATTTATTCCACCAACGAATAAAATCTGTAAGCATATAATAACAGCAGCTGTTTAAATAGTTAAATTAAACAATCAAGCAATATTCCCATTATAATCAAAGCAAATCACAAGTGCTACGTTAATTACCACTCACATTTACTGTTCAGCTTCAGCTGCTAATTAATGTTGCTACTCTCTTCTCATGATTATTATAGAGTTCTCATTAAATTATGTTCTCAAGCCAAATCCAATGCCATATCATCTAGTTGTTTTAATATTTAAACAAAAAGGTTTAGTGTCTGCACTTGAAATGTACGCAATTCACTTACCCAGGTGTATCACTGAATGTTTGACTTCCACTATTTAGCGGTCTTGCGTGAAATTCTGAATTCTTTGATAGACTATCTAAAAACAAATGCCAATTCTTTGCTTTAAAAATTTCATTTTGAGCTAGTCTTAATTAATCGTTAATTCATAAGTAATTTATTGACATTTATTTGTCAAAAGTAAAGAACACGTTATTTAGCATGTTGGGTTTCTTTTACTGTTCTCATTTAAAGTTATAAAATCTAACAAAAAAATTAGCAAAAAACTGTCTATAAAACATGAAGTTAATTTATACTAGACAGTAAAGAAATTTTCGGGTGGGGGGCATGGTGGTAGCTGCCATTCACTTGAAAAATAAAATAACTAGTGGACTTCGAGACTTTTCGTAAGCGAAATCGTGGCTTACTGTAAGCACGCACTGCTTAAACTAATTGGAACATTTTTAGGTAAATTGCAAAATGTTCCAATTAGTTTAAGCAGTGCGTGCTTACAGTAAGCCACGATTACGCTTACGAAGTCTTGAAGCCCACCGGTTATGTTATTTTTCAAGTGAATGGCAGCTACCACCATGCAAAAATGCTACAAAATTAAATAGGTTAAATGTCATAAAGTTAAATTAAAAATGTCACATGACAGAAAATTAAAATTGGCCAATCACACTGCAGTTGGAAAAAACGTGTTTTGTGCGAGAGTGTTATTGTAGTGCGTATGTCTTACGGAGGCCCATGCTTCGAATGCTGCACGAAGGAACAAATTAAAACTGTTAGTGCGCTGGGTGGCTGGAGTCATTCATAATATTTAAATTTCTGGTGTGTGATCTGGAACTGCAAATACTTTTCAAGTGGGCAATGGTCAACCAATAATGTGCTTTACATTATGAATAACAAAAGTTGTAAGTACTTTGATTATTGGAACTGAGGAAAATAAATAGCTACAGTTTGTACTTGACTATGAAGTTAAACTGCAGAAAATATGATCTGTGTCTCATCTTAAAAGATTATCCTTGATAAAAGAGCTACATTCCGATCCTGCCACAATCATTTAACATTATGCCAAATTTCGACTTTGGACTGTGCCAAGCTATTAAAAAAAAGAAATAGAAATAAAATCAAGCAAAATTCTAAAAAACGCCAACATACTTGTCCCATTTCCAGTTTTCTGCATTATGTTCGTCGAAAGTAGGTTATTTTTATTTTCTGCAGATCCTAAGATACCTTTGCTGACCTTCACTGTACTAGATGATTTGACAGCATTCACAGCGACACCTAGTGAGGGATTTAAGAAACAAAATAACTTAGTAAAAGACATATATCAATGCAAAACCACGAATGGGAAAGATCATCATACGATTCTACACAACGCTAAAGCCTACTAGAGACGTGATAATTAAGTGCTGTAAGGACATCTTTGCATAAAACAGAACAAAATCTTTAAATAGGCTCGTTGTTTTTAAGTAATTCTTGCATACAAATATAAAAGTGCTTTACTGATATGTTTTTACTTTTTCTTTTGTATGAGAAATGTTACTATTCATCTAACCAGATTTGCCAAATGCTATTGTAATCACGCTACTTATGAAGGTTGAGGAAAATATATAGGAAAGTGCTGCAGTCTGTATTTTGGCCATAAAGTTAAGCACCTTATCACCTTCTGCGATTAGTAAATGGATTGGTGACTGCAAGGAAACCGAGACTGGGTGTCCTGTCCTTTATGAAGCTACAAGGCAATGTATCTGCCGTACTGCCCAGTGTTTACCATTTGAAAGTATATTATTAATTTACATGTCTAAAACTTATCAGTGATTCACTTTGAAAGATTATTTTTGATAATAAGTAAGGTTAATGCAGATAAGCAACACTCATTCAACATTAATAAGCCTTGTTATTGAACTGCTGAATCATATCCAACTATAGGAATGTTTTAAAACACTCAGAATTCCAGTTGAGCCTTATAAAAAATTGGAATAAGATTGAAATATTTTTCTAAAAAGCTAACATACTCGTCTTCTTTGCTTTTGCAGTTTCTTGCAGTTTCTTTTCTGAAACTGGATTTTTATTTTCTACAGATTCTAAGATGCCTTTGCTGACCTTTACTGCACTAGGTGACTTGAAAGTTTTCACAGTGACATCTAGTGAAGGGTCTATAAAAGAACAAAAACAAATTGGGCTTTATAAAAATGAGCAAAAAAATGACCAAAACATGATCACCAAGTGAAGGAAAATTACGGGACAATATACAATATTAAAAAATATTATAGACATGCCTAGAGCTCATAATGATGCTTTTGCAAAATGACAAAAATTCTTACATACAATTGTTTTCAGGTACTTAATTTTTGCATGAAATATAAGAAAAGTGACTTACTAATATTTTCTTTTACTTTTTCCTTCGTACAAGAAATACTGTCATTCAGGTCAGAAGGCTTATTCTCTTTATTGACCACAGGTGGTTTCTTCACTGAAAAATCAAAAACAGATGTTAGATTTGCTTCCTATGCAAATTTTGCAAAATAGCCAGTCATATTGTGCTTATCATACTACTACGCATAATATCCTAATTTATTCAATTACTTACATTTGGCAATGTGAAACTTATTATGCTTGGTGTAAAGTAGGGGTAACGGGGTTAAGTGGCGTTTATGTAGCATGCCGATGCTTATGCATTTTCCACCTGCAGAAAAAATCAATAGGAATAGTTGCAGAAAAAGAATAACGCATGCGCAGGCTGCATAAACGGGTGCATTGAAACAACGTAAACCGATTTTATTTATTCCGCATCCGCATGCTACATAAACGCCACTTAAGGTGATGAGCATACTAGTCAATAGGAATAGTCGCAGAAAAAAAATAGCACACCCGCAGGCTGCATAAACGGGTGCATGAAAACAACATAAACCGATTTCATCTATTCCGCATCCCCAAAACGCATCTGCACCCGCAGGTTGCATAAACGCCACTTAAGGTGACGAGCATACTAGTTGTTTTAAACATTGGAGGCGTATATACTGTACCACGAGCAGCAAATCTGGGAAACATGGCTTTACAATTATGACACAGTTGTAAGATAATCTGCTACACCGTTTATAATAAAACTAAATAGGTTAGTAGAAAAAAAACACACTTAAATTAATGTATAGAAATGCTGTACACAATGTATACTTTAAAAACTTGTAAAAAACTGTGTGCATGACTTGATACAAGCTTCACTAGCTCATAATCTATTGTTTAAAGGAACATTCAGACTAACAAGTTTTCTGTAGCATGTTTTCCTTCTGACAACAAATTTGCGAGTGTGAACTGCTTTGAGAGTTACTATCGGCAAGTTATTGCAAACTCTCCCACCAGTGCTACAATTCCGCGAGTTCATTTACTGTCTAGTGTGAATGCCTCGGCGAGTTACTCGCGATACTGCTCACAGCAAAGAAAAAGTGAGAATAGCTCACATTTATTAATCATAGAGTAACTATCAACAAGTTTTGCTCTAGTATGAACACGCACGTGAGTTACCTGGAGAATTTACTTAGCAAAAAAGCTCGCTAGTCTGAATGCGTCATAAGGCAGAGAAATCCTTGTAGTTTAATCTTTTTAGTAAGGCAGTATTAGCATAACTACTAAAAAATGTTGATAGTGATAAGCACCTAAACTCTTTGCTTTGTTAGATGGTATGGCACCGTTTACAGGGAACGGAGTAACAGGCACAGAGGCATGGCGAACCTTTGATTGGCTGGGGCATTTGCCAGTTGATTTTGACTGACTAGAGTTCATGGAGTAATTAGATGCAACGTCGTTTAGATACCGTGCCATCTGAAACATCAAACCCGGAAAAGAAAATAAATGCTCCAAAAAATGTAAATTAGAAGCTCAAAAAACTCTATACAGCACTCATTACCACACTGACAAAATTTTCGAAGCAGTGAATTTAACCAAATTCAAGTTTACCATATTTTATTTTACACTAAATCAATCACATATCACTATTCCCACGTATAACGATAATATGTTCATGACAATATACCACCTAATATAAAGGAGACATTTGTTTACTGAGCAAAAAACAATCCAAACGAAGATGGAATTAATGATAATCTGAAGAACTACATAGCTATAACGAACGTAGCTGAATTGAGAGATACAGCACCTGGTTTTTTTTAAGTAGTCTACACGTTCGGGAGCTCAAGTGTGAGCACAGCCAGTTAGACTTGAAACTATAATTTTTAAACTTAAAATATGTCGAGTTTTTGTATATGTTGTGCAGAAGCACTGAACTTCAATTTTTGCTTTAACAAACACATGCAACGCCATTGATATTAATAAAGTCAATAGTTTAGTTACATCACACATTACTAATTCCTCAAGAAAGTTATGTTTCTCACAAACTTCTAGGGCATTTAAAAATAAAAAAGCAAAGACATATCGTACTTTCTTTATTGTTAATTAATTTAAATAGTTTAGACATTTTAATTTATGGCGAATTCCATTTCGGAGTTTTTTTGCTTATGTCAAGCTGAAGGAACACGAGTGTCGAAACATCGTGTGGATTGCCGAGTGCGTTGCGCAGCGACATCGGGCAAAGATTGACAGCTACATCCCTATTCTCTGAATTATAATAATGCTATAGAACGTCACCATTCAGTCAGCAATACAAATAATAAAGATCCATTTATTAAAGCAAGTAATATATTTACCATAGTGTCAGAAAGTTAACATGACATTGAGTTATTAAAATGTCTAGCACACAATCAGAACATATGCATACAGTAAAAGATATGAATGCAATGTAAACTTGTCACTCAGAAAACTGTCCCACACTCATGACAGATTTTCAGATTTGTTGACGTTTGTTGACAATGCAATTTTCGGCATGCCTCTGGATTTTCAAATTTGTTCGAAAACAATACGGAAAGGAGCTGTGAAAGTAGAATAATACAGATCAAACACAAGACAACTAGTACAACTCATGAGCTAAAGTTACTACATGTAAAAAGTTGTAGTCATACCAGATTTGACGCTCCTGGGAGACCGTTGTTCACTTCAACCTCATCATAATAAAATGTGTTACACAAAAGTGGTGTGGTAGCATCAGAAGCTTTCGAATGCTATCAAAAAAGTAAAAAATTTATACTATAATATAGAAGTTTGATTGCCTTAACGTTTCATCTACATCAAGCCACATCCCAAAACTTTTATCAAGTAATAGCTTTGTTTTCAGCAGTAACTTTGATATTAATATACAAACTTTTCATATGTACTTGCCTTATGTCAAAGCTTCAGATGTCAGAAGGCAATCGGAGTTTGAAAGTTAACTGTTTCTGCAATCCCCGTCTTAAATACATGTGAACATCAAATTAAGAGAAAGGAAAAACCTTATAACTATAATTCAGTAAAAGCTGCTGGCTTTGCGTTAGATAAACAGACAAACACTAGGTAGAATGTTCGCGCATTTTTGATTATAAGTGTATTTATAAGCAAAATTCTTTGCGGGGCCTTTGCTAGTGTACAAATTAATACATAAATAAATAAAATAACAGCACTATATATATATATATATATATATATATATATATATATATAGTGCTGTTATTTTATTATATATACAATATCATACTTCCAGCCTGAATCGTCACCCATAATTTCTACCTAATACTTTCCTCCATTGGTTTCTTATGTCTGAAGTGTAAAATGCGTCACTGAGAGAGAGAGAGAGAGAGAGAGAGAGAGAGAGAGGGAGGGACGGACAGAGAGAGAGAGAGAGAGAGAGAGAGAGAGAGAGAGAGAGAGAGAGAGAGAGAGAGAGAGAGAGAGAGAGAGAGAGAGAGAGAGAGAGAGAGAGAGAGAGAGAGAGAGAGAGAGAGAGAGAGAGAGAGAGAGAAGAGAGAGAGAGAGAGAGAGAGAGAGAGAGAGAGAGAGAGAGAGAGAGAGAGAGAGAGAGAGAGAGAGAGAGAGAGAGAGAGAGAGAGAGAGAGAGAGAGAGAGAGAGAGAGAGAGAGAGAGAGAGAGAGAGAGAGAGAGAGAGAGAGAGAGAGAGAGAGAGAGAGGGGGGAGAGAAAGCACATTTCATAATTCCCAAAACCAAAAGAACAAAAGATAATTTTTATATTTTCAATTAAGAGGAAATGCAATTATAGTCAAAATAATAATATAAAAAAAACATATATATATATATATATATATATATATACTTTTCCAAACACCAAGTTCATAGGCTGTTTCACATTTGATGTGTCAGGAAAAGTGATGAAGACATGGGTTCCGGTAAAATCCTGCGGAGAGGTACTCAGTAATTCATTAGCTTGCACTAACAGTTGAATTTCAAGCAACACTCCATCTTCTGTGTCTACAAAACAGGGTCACTGTCAGTTGAAAAAGAATAAGTGATGTGCTCAATTTCAAAAAAAAGTAAATCATCAACCAGGAAAAGCAAAACATGATGTTTGTTAATACTACATTTACCCATAAATAATAATAATAACAATAATGATACTTCTGTACTATCACAAGTCCTTTGCTTTAATATAACTTATCTGAGGTAAGTTAGTTTTTTAAGAAAACGCGCTACTACAAACGCACGTTCACTTATTCACACACAGTATAATGTATATGCATTAGATGCATGAAACAAAGATAATCTTTAGAGTCGTTTGTGTTTTATTTCCAATTACTTTTTGTGGCTGAACAACTTTCCACATAAACAGCAAGTGTGAATCTTTGGCCATGAAAATAACAACGTGCAAAAACAAGTCAAATTTCCACACTTTTATAAAATCAGTCTTTTTTTTAAATTCTTCTTAAAATTGGTCTGCATAGATCAGAACGAAAGCACTGATTTACCGAAATTTCTTGTAACTTGTTGAAAATCCATCATGGTTGTCCAAAGACAGGCTAAGAGAGAGAGAGAGAGAGAGAGAGAGAGAGATGTAAAAAATTCTTTCAGTGCTTATTTTAAAAATACCTTTGACAGAGTATTTCTCCACATACTGTTGCCGAATCACTACGGTGTCCCACAAGCCGGCATTGTAGCTGCTCCTGGCGGGCTGCTCACAGAAAAAGCTGATAGTTTTACTGCCGACGTTAAAGTCGATCCAAAACTCGTCATAACCTTGATCTATGGGTTTCTTCAATTGCCGATCGTTGAAAAACACGCTCTTGCATGGGAGAGTATAGACGCTGAAAATTCGTTAAAAATAGGTTCCTACATAAATTTTACTGCTGAGGTTAAAAATAATGAACAAATTGTTATTGTATAAAAACACAGATCTCAATTAAAAGCATTCAATTAAAAGCATTCAATTAAAGGCATTCAATTAAAGGCATTCAATTAAAAGCATTCAATTAAAGGCATCCAATTAAAGGCATCCAATTAAAAGCATTCATTTAAAGGCATTCAATTAAAGGCATTCAATTAAAAGCATTCAATTAAAGACATTCAATTAAAATCATTCATTTAAAGACATTCAATTAAAAGCATTCAATTAAAGGCATGCAATTAAAAGCATTCAATTAAAGGCATTCAATTAAAAGCATTCAATTAAAGGCATCCAATTAAAGGCACTCAATTAAAAGCATTCATTTAAAGACATTCAATTAAAAGCATTCAATTAAAGGCATTCAATTAAAAGCATTCAATTAAAGGCATTCAATTAAAGGCATTCAATTAAAAGCATTCATTTAAAGACATTCAATTAAAAGCATTCAATTAAAGGCATTCAATTAAAAGCATTTAATTAAGGCATTCAATTAAAGGCATTCAATTAAAGACATCCAATTAAAAGCATTCAATTAAAAGCATTCATTTAAAGACATTCAATTAAAAGCATTCAATTAAAGACATTTAACTAAAAGCATTCAATTAAAGGCATTCAATTAAAGACATTTAACTAAAAGCATTCAATTAAAGGCATTCAATTAAAGACATTCAACATTCAATTAAAGGCATTCAATTAGAGGCATTCAATTAAAAGCATTCAATTAAAGGCATTCAATTAAAGGCGTTCAATTAAAGACATTCAATTAAAACATTTAATGTTTAGACGAGCTTCAATGACCAAGAACACTTAAAGGAGATGAAAATGTGATTGTAATAACTGTAATGTGATTGTATATAATATTATAATGTGAAACGAATGTTGAGGAAATAAAATCGATTCAACTGAAATGATCTGAAAATGGTATTTTGAAGTACATCCCAAAAAAACTTTCCATACAAAATTATTCTCCTTAAAATTACCCTTATCTGCTTGAAAAACTTAGATAATTGAGACAGAAAATTCTTAATAATTTAAAACGTTCCTACCAACTGCTAAAACCACTGACTCACCAAAAACAACAAACTATTGTTCTTATTATACACGCAATACACACAGACAAGATTGGTAACGTTTAGTGAGTAACTTTACTTACAGGCACTTTCTTCCTAGTAACTGTACACATAGTGCAGTACACAGAGACCCGGATTGGCAACTTTTAGTGAGTAACTTTACTTACAGGCTCTTTCTTCCTAGTGACTGTACACACAGACTCGATTGGTAACTTTTAGTGAGTAACTTTACTTACAGGCTCTTTCTTCCTAGTGACTGATTGGCCATGTTCAGAAAACGTCGAGAATCAAGTTCAAACTCGGCATCTCGGATGCCGAGAAAATGCTGCAGAAGCTGCTGATCTGTGAACCAGTTAGAAGCATACTCCAAACGATCTTCCTGATGAGTCAGTCTATACAGGGCTTCAATCAACCCGACCTGCATCTCATAATCTGCATTAAAATAATACACAAAAAGTTTTGTATTCTGTGTATTCAACCACACATGTAAACGTGTCATAAAATCAAATAATTTTTACACTTTTTTGCTATACTATTAAACACATATTACAATGAGTCACGATGATTAAACATTTTTTATTTGAATAAACTAAAGACGATATGATCAAATAAATCTAAATAATAAACGTAAACATTCAATACATGATATGCAGGGAAAAGTTTATTGCATCTTATATAGGAATCGAGAGACATAAAAAAACATGATAATACAATAATCATCTTGAACAGATATTAATTACAAATGTAACAAAAAATACTGGCACAACAGATTCCAGTTACAATTCATCGATGCACAGCTATGCAAAATACTACAAAAATTAGTTGAAGCACAAGTATTCAAATGCAATTTTAAAATCCAGTATGTGATCCATGTAATTAAGTTACTGCAGAGGCACAATATAAGGTGGGTTCAATCATGACGGTACCAACCTGACAATGAACATAAAATACATTTCTAGTAATCATTAATACCATATGCACTATAACACGCTCCATTTTTTATGTATGTTTACCAAAATTTGTTTTTAAAAGACCTTACAATTTGCTTTTACTAGATTTGTCGATTAAACCACAGTATTCAATCTGTCGCAATAGAGTTTGCAACTATAACAAGTCTGTTCTATGCCACCTTAAATTCCAATATACTGATTTTTTTTATTAGAATGTACATTTTGTATGTTTGATTTGAATAATAGTATTGTTAATTCTATAAAAATCATTGATTTTTGATTTCTATTGCTTATTACCAAATCCAGTTTTTAGGCTGTTACTATAATATCAAATGGAATGGTAGAGCAATTTTGTCTACAATGTACACGGTTAGTATAAAGTTTTATACATGTACACATACTTATAATTTAAATAGTATATAGACTTAAAATATACTTAATCACAAAAAGTGTAATAAAAAATCAAGTGTGCACATAAACTAGCTTCATATTATTATAAAGCAGTAGAAGCTTTTAAAAAAGTTTTGTACAGCCGTCTGCCTTTTAGGTTAAATTTGACAATTAAATGAAAACAATGGAGTAACTTGGATTACTCAAGTTTTAACACTGATGTGACAAAAGTACACAAAACAGCAGACAATGTCATGTTGCTCTACTTACATCTTAATAGAAATGATTAAATCAGATGCTAATTAAAAAACATAGCAATTTGTTAATTAAATACTGGCTTACCCCCACAAGTCAGTATGAGATGAGCTAGATTTATCCTGAAAATATAAAAAAATTATTAGTTTAATTAAACAAGATAATGATGTACACCCTGCTTATACACTACAAATCCAGATAATTTTTACTTGTTGTGCCTGACTGTTTTTAGTCTGTATCCCATTTAAACTACTGTACTTGTTGACTAAGCTATGTGATTATTTGTCAACAATAAAAATTGCTTGAACAGATATATTATTGCTGCTGCTAACCCAAGCGTACTTGTGCTGCTGTATTTTCGTGAGCAACATGTACTATGGCATTTATAAGAAGTGCATTAATAATGCAATATATTTGCATTAGCAGCTAAGAAAATAATAAATGATTGGAAATAAAAACACAAATCGGTTAAATCGATTAATCAATTACCACTGGTACACATAGAGTTAACTTACAGTTGATCGGCGCTCCTGTGATCTTTCCTTATGGAATAAGGGCACTTCTCCAAAAGCGCATTCACAGTTTTTAGAACCTGCTCATAAAGATATGTATGTTCAAAATTACTGTTGTATTTAAAACTCATAACTATGAATTTTGAAATGAATTTCATTAATTTACTGATTCATTCTCATTAAATTTGAACAAGTAACCATTTTATGTGATTACATTTTTAATTACGCAAAAAAGTAGCACTTTTAAGAACACAATTACACAGAAGAACTCGCCCGATCCAGAAAACAGCTCTGTAAACTGCCAGAGTTTGATTTAATTACATTCGATCTCTTTCTTGACTGCACTGCACTTCCTACTGGAGTACTTTTGGTTACAAATTCCTCCAGACACATCTTTTTAAGTTAGAATATACGAATTGAATTAAATTTTACTTTGCCTGCATTTTGCCAAATAGATGTTTATATCCGTTTTTTAATTTCAATTTTTTCGGCTTTTTCCTGTGAAGTTATAATGTGTATGGTTGTATGAATTACGCTTTGTAAAATCGTTGATTAATTAGAGCTTAATAAATATTAGTATTTTCATAATGCAAAATGCAGCTAAGTTTCTTTTATATATATTGGGGCACTATATAAATCTTATGTACAAAAATGATAATGATGATGAAAATGAATGACAATGACAATGACAATGACAATAAAAATGACAATGACAATGACAATAACAATGATAATGACAATAAAAATGACAATAAAAATGATGGTGACAATGACAATGATAGCAACAATGACAATGATAATTATAACAATAATAATAACTTCAGTGATGCAATTACATTTTTCACTAATTGTCTTCCCCTCTCTATATCTCTGTATACCTCATTTTAAAGACTTTTGTTTATTTGTTTGTAACTGAGTCCTTTTCCTCCACGGTTGCTGCTTTATTAGCCTTTCACTATTTCCTTAGATGAATATTATTAGTGCTTGAAGTTAGGTCAGTTATAGTTAATTAGTTATAATCTATATCTGCATAGATTATATCTTTAAAATATACATTTTTGTCATCCAATCGCTTTTTACCCTCAGTATTGTTTTAAAATATAACAAGTTTATTATATTCACCTCCATACATATAGAAAATGGATAGAGTTTTCCATCATTCATGACAAAAACAAGCATTTTCCGAAGCATTGAGGCTACCAATATACTCTTTGCTGAAATAGTTACATGAAGTTAATTAAAATAAATGCAATTTTAATTAATCATGTTAGTAATGAAATAAGGCTTAACACTTTGGCCAGTTCATCATTAAATTTGATATCTCCATCTAAATGCTCAGAAGATGTACGTTTCAGTCTTTCTAATTACAGTGTTCCAGCACTTATCGCGGGTGTTCCGTTCCAGGCCCACCCACGATAAGTGAATTTCCGCAAAGTAGGGACGCTATACTTATTTTAGTAGTTATACATTATTTTAAGTCTTTATAAACCCTCCCCACACTCTTAAACATAAGCCTTTCCCATTCCCTTAATAACTTTTTCCATAATATACATGTACCTTTTTTACATTTTGTAAATTTTTATGCAAAATTCATCAAATCTATACATTACTGTACAATACGCATGTGCAAAAATACTTTAGACGGAGTACCGCAAAAACGCGCGAAACAGCGAACTACCGCGATAAATATTTTACATTAATATTTTTGAAAACCCGCGAAACAGCGAGTCCGCAATAAACAAACCGCGAAGTAGCATGGGAACACTGTAATAGCAATTATTAAAGCTTGTCTTAACCTTCATATTTTGGTTTTTAACAATGCACACGACAATAACAATTAAGAAGCCGTTTAAAAAAGCCAGTCAACACTACATAACTGTATGGAGCACTTACCATTAAGATCAAGGTCAGAAAGAAACTGAAAAAAACAAAGCAAATAGAATTTTAGAAAACACAACAGCTAAAAGTTTACTCAAGCATATGTATTTACCTGCTGCAGTAGTAAGAGTTGTTAAAAACTGTTTTAAAACACCAGTTGTTATTTTAGTCAAATATTTCTGTGCACCTGCCTTAATCTGCATTGGGACTCTAAAGCTTACAAGTCAAAGCAACATTTACTTAATTATGGTAGCCTATTGTAGAACAAATCACATCCATTTAGCAGCATTCTTTAATTAGTCTGGTAAACCACAACAAGTATTGATTTGCCTTTCACTAACTCAGAAGGTCTTTTTGCTACAGACATGCTACCAATAAAACTTCTCGTTAAAGTTTTTTTTGGTTGGTATCATGAATAATGTAACATGTATATTTCACATTCATCAGCTGACATGTTGTGACACCTCTTCAAAACTAGTCACAGATAGAAACCTACACTTAACTAATTATGGAATTACTGCAAACAAGTAGGGCTGATATCTGCTAAAAACAAGTTCCACTCAAAATATTGGCTGAAATATTTGCTGAACTAGGAAATCAAGAAAATCGAATTTCATCCGCTGATACGGAATTCATTCTAGTATGTTCAAAGTTTCACAATGATACATTCTGAATCGGAGAACCCTTACGCTTTTTCGAAAATGATGTTTTCTTATCACCGCCATCGTGAATTCAAAATGGCAGATCGAAAATCCGACTACGTCAGTCGATGTGGAGTTCATTGTGGTTCATTGCTATGAAGTTTCGTGACGATCTGTTACAAATGGCGGACGCTTAATTAGAATGTTTGGTCGAAAGATGTGACCAGAATAACTACTTTTCTGCTGCTGCTGCTTGTTGTTGTGTTAAGGGGTAACAACAACAACAACAGCAACAACATCAATATCTAGATGAGTAGTGACTTGGGTTGAAGGACTAAAAATTGATAGGCTGAAAGTACTACAATTGATGTTGTTTCTTTAAACGAAATAAATATTTCATTAATTAGAAAGTGAATTGAACTGAAAATTTGATTTTGATAGAGATTTGATATAGGGGAAGCAATTACATGTATAACCAATGATGAACGCCCTTATTTTGCGTCCTAAACAACTGAAACTGCTGCTGCTCCTGCTGCTGTTGCTGCTGCTGCTCCTGCTGCTGTTGCTGCTGCTGCTCCTGCTGCTGCTGCTACTACTACTACTACTACTGCTGCTGCTACTACTACTACTACTACTACTACTACTACTACTACTACTACTACTACTATTACTATTACTACTACTACTACTATATATACTACTACTACTACTACTACTACTACTACTACTACTACTACTACTACTACTACTACTACTACTACTACTACTACTACTACTACTACTACTATTACTATTACTACTACTACTACTATATATATACTACTACTACTACTACTACTACTACTACTACTACTACTACTACTACTACTACTACTACTACTACTACTACTACTACTGCTCTACTACTACTACTACTACTATTACTACTACTACTACTACTACTACTACTACTACTACTACTACTACTACTACTACTACTACTGCTACTACTGCAGCTGCTGTTGCTGCTACTATTACTACTACTACTACTACTACTACTACTATTACTACTACTACAACTACTACTGCTACTACTACTACTACTACTACTACTACTACTACTACTACTACTACTACTACTACTACTACTACTACTACTACTACTACTACTACTACTACTACTACTACTGCAGCTGCTGTTGCTGCTACTAATACTACTACGACGATAACAAAAACAACAGCAAGATAAACAAAAACATGCTGGCTCTCAATATATTCTGAAATTATTTAAAAACTGCGCGACAAAATGTTTTAAAACGTCGGCACCCGCCAACTGCCTTGGGCTGAGGCAGTTGAATAATAATTACCAGCATAAATAGAGATACGGGTAATATCTAGTGCAGATGGTTTAGTTCTGACAGTTATAAGCTTTTAGCTTTACCGTTATCATACCCTCATCCTGGTATCCAGCTCTGTGTAGAAGCTATACAGTTATGTGTAACAATAATTCAACAATTGACAACCGTAATATAACGTTTGTGACACTGATACAACTGCTTTCCCCAACACACGTCGAGTTCTCACATAAAATTCATTGCGCAAGAACAGGAAAAATACTGCTTATTACTTTAAGAAAGTAAGTAAGCAAGCAAGGAAAAATGCTGCTTATTACTTTAAGAAAGTAAGTAAGCAAGCAAGGAAAAATACTGCTTATTACTTTACGAAAGTAAGTAAGCAAGCAAGGAAAAATACTGCTTATTACTTTACGAAAGTAAGTAAGCAAGCAAGTAAAATTGATCTTCAGTTATTTGCATAAAAACACGAACCATAACGCTTTTATCAAATATAATTCAATTAAAATCCTACATCCCTATTAAATATCTGCTGTATAAACTGAATTAATAGAACATTATACTACAACCACAGTTAATATTTAATTTAGTTAATTTAATGTATTAGCACTCAATTAAAATTTTACAGACAGTATACAAACATACAACAATACTACACATTACAACTCAATAAACAACAAATTAAATTAAAATTAAAAAAAAATTGAGCGTAGGGGAGACACAAAAAGAACAACTATTTACACGTGCCGTTTCCACTTGAGAAAGTTATCAAGATCAACTATATAACTTTTTACTATAAGCGCAAGTTACTCTACCACCTATATAATATATCTGCACGTACTTCCTAGAAAGAATGCGGCTCACAAGTCACAATTACCCCCCCCCCCTCCACAGAGTTGATCTTATGAACAGGGCGGTACAATGCAGCACAAGTACATGACCTTGATATCAAAGCAGAACGCTACGAGTATCTAGACAGCAAATAACCATAATGAGAATCATGAATTCTTTATTAACAGAAAGTTAGAATAACTGAACTGAGAAAAGGTAAAGCTGTGGTATAGTCTTTCAATAAAAACCACAACAACAATCAACCACTTGGTGACAACGTGTAAGTTTAGGATGATACACTGGACCAGCAGGGGTGTCTGCATATGAACGTATGCTAGGTGAAACCAGCCAAAAGAAAATTTATTGGAAATCACCATCCATTTACTAACCAAACTCAGCACTACTTATAACACTACACAGCAAATTAATTACGAGAAAGTGGGAAAATCCAATGATGAAAACTACAACAAAAATGTAATATAATGATGAATGATAACGATGAATGATGATGATAATAATGACGATGATGATGACGATGATGCTAATGACCATGATTACGATTATCATGATGATGATGATAATGATGATGACGATGATGCTAATGACCACGATGATGATGATGATGATGACGACGACGACGATAATGACGATGATGATGATGGTGGTGGTACGTACAGCAATAATGTCATGATGATAACACAGATAATGATGATAGCAGAAACATTGATGCATGACAATGATAATGATAACAATGGCTATGATGTGGACAACAATGACGATGACAATAATGATGACGATACTGATTACAAGTAAAGATAATGATGGCAACAACAGTGGTGATGATGATTATGATAAGAAAATTGTGAAAAATTTTCTCCTACCCTTACTATACTCAAGTGTTTCCTAAATGCCAACAAATCGTAATTAAGTTTAAGCCAAAGGAGCACCTACAACAACTTTATTGCTACAAAGGGAGATTCCACACTGATAATCAACCCGGCCATACGATAAGGATCTTATCGCTCAAACCTCGATGTTTCAAAAGACATTTTACAACCAAACAGCTTTGTCAGAACCAGACAGACATTAACTCCTAGTGACTATTGTTGTCTAAGATAATGCTAAATTACAGCAGAGTCAACAAATCGTTAGTGAACAGTCATAAATCTATTAGTACTGAGAGATTAGTAAATAATGTACTGGGCATGGAGAATTTTTATGAGCAGTAATTACAGGATGAGATATCGGGATTCATCCCTAGAGTATATCACACAAGGCTTAAAAATGGCAAGAGGTTAAGTAGTTATCAACTGCAAGTGACTGATTATTTCGATCCAGTCGGAAAAGTCATTAAAGCTTATATGAACAGTAATGAGCGTGCAAAAAAGTGCATATTTCTACTGATTAATTGGAAAGGAGTTAGGCAGGAAAAGTGAAAGAAGTTAAGCAGTTTTACTTACATACTGTATAATTAAAAGGTGTACAACAATGAATAATTGAACATTGTCTGTGGAATTTTTCTAGATTTACAAAAAGCTTTTGATACAGTACAACATAGTATACTAATTGACAAACTAAAACACTACGGCATAAAAGGACACGCACTTAACTTCTTTAGATCATATCTCTCCAATCGTAAACAGTTTACTGCTATGGGAACTACTGAATCAAAAATGGCTAATATTACATGTGGTGTCCCTCAAGGCTCAACCCTAGGACCCTTATTATTTTTACTCTATGTAAATGACTTACCAACCTGCTCTAGCCTTCAAACGCGCATGTTTGCAGATGATACAAACTTATTCATGGCCGCATATGATGTTCAATGTGGGGGTGTGGGGGGTGGGGGGAGTCCTGCTTTCTTGTTGACTGCTTCTTAGGAAAAAATGTTATTCAGTTCCAAGGATGATTAGAGTAGTACTTAGGATTTTTATTTTGAACCTTATTTGTTATCACTTTGCCCCAGTATAGGGCTAAAATGAAATGTATTGTGCTATTTATTTATTGTACGTTTATTTCAGCATTCGAAAAGTACCATAAAATAATAAATAAAGCTAAGTTAAAAATCACAATTAAAAATATTACTAGAAGACAAATAAAATAAATATTTACACAAAGAACAGAGAATTAGCTAAATATGTAAAAAAGGGTTAGTAAGTGTATATACCCAATGGGCAAAAATATTCGAAGTTAAAATGACATCACAGCATTAAGAATAAAACAGCTTGAATTGACTTCATTGCTTGAATTTAAAACTCGCTGACGAAGGCTAATAGTATTTTTGCGTAAAATGACTCTGAAAAGATTACAGCCATTATCGACACACATTCTAGAGACTGTGATAATTTCTTACATTTAATAGGTGATTGTGATAGATTCTCTTACAGACTGACGTTGAACGGAGTAGGGTACATTCTAGAGTTTATACAGTTCTACATGCAAAACTACAGAGCAATGATTTTCAATAAATACAGCACTTCTTGATATCCTACATCTAGTACAGCAGTCATACCACAATCCTGGTACAGATTATACAAAACAAGACATCACTGATAAATCTTTAGAGCTGATGTCAATATCGCACAATTTACTGTCTTTCTTCCTACCATTTCCACTAATTCATCATTCTTCCTGTCCTGTGTGATCTAACCTTTCTCCCTGTTCTTTTTTTGTTCACTCATCCATTCCTTTTTTATCTGGTTCACATGACAATGGGCTTATACAAGTCTTTGCTTCTCTAGCCCATGCAGTACAATTAATCTTTTATGATAACGATAGTGTATCAAACATAATAATTTACTACAGTATTGTGTAACAATTTGATGTTACCATGTATTACACGTCATTATACTGTACTGAATGTGATAATAATAACTTCAAAAACTCATATTGAAAAAAGCAACACAGTGGCCAAATAAAATCTACAGCTTATAACATGTTTAGTTGGCTTCACATAGCTGAAAAGCTGCTATGAATGAGACTATTATATGCTTTGTGCTTAATTCCACTATTTGACCTGTGCAATAAACTGATTTCAGTGGCCTCACTAAGCGACTTTCGATGATTTTCATAAATAATTCCAATAAAGAATCCCATTACACGAATATTATGTATGACAAGTTCATTAGTATGAATGGTAAATTACTAAAAAATGTATATAGTTTAATGCGTTTACATACCGTTATGGTGTCCAGAAAGTCCTCAAAACACTTGAGATGCACCGGAGAGCGAAACTCCAACAACGCATCGAATAAGTTTGATAACTGTTTTAAAAATAAAACAACCGAACTGGTGAATGTCAGCCAGGTGATCGTATTAACTAACTTTTAGAAACAGAATACCACCTTTGCATAATGCATGTTGTTAAAGTTGCCCTAAAATGTTCTTAATAATTTCAGATAATTAGACCAATAATAAAGTAGCTTTCCATTTCAGTACCCGTTTATCTTTATTATTATTATTGATTTATTATTTACTGGGCACAAAAATAAATATATACATTTTATACATGAATAAATGTAAACAGTAAAGTTATATAGCCATGAGCAATAAGAAGATCGTGCCTACCACTCTGTGCCATGGATGACAGCAAGGAACTAAATCCTCGAACAGATCACTGCCAGTCATCCATCTTATTTATATAAGCTAATTTGCTATATCAGGCATGCATTATGACTTGTATATATGTGCAAACAATTTAGTGTTCTGATCACAGGACTAGGGTTCATTAAAAAAATCATAGTTTTAAAGCTCGGAAAAGTAATCATTCAGAGTTGGAATTCAGTCTACTTGTTAATAATGTTCATATATGTTCATATGTTCATATATATATATATATGAATATATATATATATGTATATATATACATACATACATACATATATATACATATATATATATATATATATATATATATATATATATATATATATATATATGACATATATATATATATATATATATGTCATATATATGTTCACATATTACTATACGAACACATTTACTCTCACGTAAAGAATGCGGCTAGAATTCCCTTCTGGGTCAAAATTTTAACTTGCTGCTACAAGTATATTATATTTTAATTAGGAAAATGAATATGGAATTAAATTTCGACCTTAAATGATGAATTAAAGACACGATAATTCCAAAATGTAATTACTTTGAGTGTGTTCTTGTCTTTCAAAACAAATCAAGCCGAGTCAAATCAAATCAGATCAAATAATTTATTGTTTATCCAAACAAACATCAAATTTAGTATGATGTATAGCCTATCAAATGGTAAAGGATGGCAAAGAACAATAAGCAGTGCCGATCGTTTGATCAAATAGTATAATTATCATTGAGCATGTAAATATTTTTCACCTACATCGACAATAAAGTTATTATATTTGGGAACAATATTTCGCATTTTAAAATGAAACTGTTGACCATGAGTATATAACACTAGACATTCCATTCTGGAGTGTGAAAAGATTAAGAAATTTAATGAATTTACCGACGGTAGTATTTGGGAGTTGACAATGCCATCTCGAATATCTTCCCTGGAAACTGCCGTTTGACTTGGTGTAGAAAGTTCGCATAATGACTGAACATACTTCAATACATCACTGACTGACTCTGGTGAAACGCAATTATTGCTCAGTAGTGCCTTAATTTAAAAATAATAACATTTACATTTACAGGTCGTTTGACGTGCATCAAACTACTGAAACAACAACTGCTACATTCAGCAGTACCAGCTACAATCACATCAGGTCTACAGTAAACACCTTGTAGGTAGTTGTAAGAGGCTAAAAATAATCATGTTAAAAGAGACACTGAGCTGGCAGAAGTGTCTTAGCCTCGAAGCCAGAAACAGCTTTCACCATCTACTTTTAAGTTACAGCTGCGGCCTAGCATGGCGGAACTTTGTGGCTAAGCGCAGACCGTGACCATTTAACCATTTCTCACTCTAATAATTCTATTTCATTATAGCAGCAAAAAATGCCAAATTGTTACTAAACTATGCTCTGTAAGCATGCAACTGGTGACATATAGGTCTCTATCGCCTAGGCCAACAGCAATGGCCTAGGCCTACATTATTTTTCCAAATAAGCATGTAAATCCTCTTTTTGTTTTAGTAAAATTATGTGAAGATCATAAATTGGATTATATCAAAAATGTACCAAAGGCTATAAACTTTTGCTTCTTTTTCCTTTTGTATTTTTATAAAGATGCTATAAGCATACATATACTACAACATACAAATCTAATACAGTGTGTTCAAACTATACCAAACTGTATGGGAGAAAATTGGAACAATAACATCAGAAATATAATATTATTTTTACGTGCAGAAAGGTTCATTTTGTCACATTTGTCACATTTTACTGAATTATTTTTTTTCAAACACCTTGAACAACGCATCAATAGATTTACCAAATCATTGCGAATGACTTGGATCTTCAGCAAGGGTGCATTGTTTTTGGCCACATGGTATATAATTTTGTATTATTCTTTTCAGATATAATTACGGCACCATAATATGATGACTTTATACAAATTATAATCACTTTATTAAGTGAACACTGCCCCAAGGGCAGGTGTGACAGTGGGGGAGCTGAGGTAGTGAATGCCATTGGGTGGAGTTTTCTTTATTTAGAAAAAAGGGAGGTGCGGGACAGTAAGAAAAGGTGTCGACATTTAATAAAGTGGCATTGTGAAAATAGCTCTGCTCCTGAGTGTAGCTTGATGCTAATTAAGAACGTGGTTTTGTGTTACTGTGTGTTGTAAAGCTATAGAAAGAAAAAAGCTAAAATTAGAAAACAAGTGTAGGCCTACATATTTACTAATGATTGGATTCTTGGATCAAATTTGTTATATGTCTCAGAATTTTTGGCAAAACGAGAACTTGAAAACGAGCAACAAAAATGCGAAAATGTTTAGCTACTATTAGGGTTGGAAGATAAAAATCATTTTGGGTTAAATTGAGGATTTTTAAAATGATGCCACTTTACAGTCAGAGAAATGGTCATTCAGAGTGATGAAAGAACATGCAGCTTTGTGATAGATGTGTTCTCACTGTTTTGTAAAATTTAAGGTTTTACTATATATACATATTTAGTAACAAAATTTTGCTAGTCTATCAATAAAGCACTGCAATAAAGATACATGTATAAAATGTAAAATTCTTTCTGAAATATATTTTAGGGCGAACACTCAGGATAGGTAATGAAGAAATTTTTAATACTGCAAATGAATGTGAAATAAAAACATAGTACTAGTATAATTTACCTTGTTTAAGGAATTTGAAGCTTTAGCAAATTCAGTAAGTGCAACATGACCATCAGTAATAAGGGACGGAATCTCTGCCTGCAACATCTTTTTCTACACTTCAGTTTTCTCAGATGTGAAACTGGAGGTGCAGCGAAATCTACAAAACAAGAGAACATACCTCTGTAGATACTTATAGTTATACACTTACGTTAGACAGTTCAATACTGCAGCAAACAAACGTTAAAATCTCTTAATGGCAAAAAGCGTATATACTATAGGCTACGGTACGCAGCTACTACATTAAATTACAGAAATGCTAATTTGAGCAGTTTTACTTACTTTCAGGCTTTTAGCTTTGCTTCAGAGTCATGATGTGACAGTGAGATAATGGCCGGAACCAGCAAGTGCTAAGAACGCAAGTGGTTTTCAGTTTAATTAATAAATTCAGAGCCAGGCTGAACTCATTGCTTAGCACATCCTCCTTGTTCTTTTGTACACTGTTTGGGAGTTAGTCTTCGTTAGTTGATTAATTTATAATCTCAGTAAAACAAATATAGTTAAAAATATAAAAATAAAGTTACAGAAAATAATTCACAAAAAAACAATTGCATAAACAGACGACAGCGGCGCAAGCAGCGTTTAGGTAGAACTACGAAAACCTGAAACAGTCAATGAAATTAAAATTAAAAGGTGATTCTTCGTTAAACCTCTGACAAACTTTATCAGTAGTGTTGTATCTTAGCTAGCTTGTGCTATGATTAATTTGTAAAACGTTTGCAGAATTAATTAAACTAGATTTCTAGCTACAATTAAAAATGATTGATAAGCATTACGCGATACATAAGTTTGGTAATGCTTAATCGTGTTACTGTCTCTTTTTGTTGAATAAAAGATAATTGATATACATGTAGCAAAGGACCAAAATCTAGCGACCATGAACGTTGAAACGGACAATTAGCACATTAAGCCAAAAATTATTTTTCATTGACTCTCACCCAATTGATCTTAATCATTTGCAACCGAAATTTAATCAGGCTACTGCTTCTTCTTTAATCTTCTTCTTTTTTAATCTTTAATTGTGAGGCCCATAATTTGCTAAAAAAAGATGAATATCAAGTCTAGGTTTAGTCGCGAATCGTGATTTTAAAATCGGTCAACTCCGGTCAACTTTGCTACTGAGTTACCTTCCTTTACAATTGAAAAATCAGGTCTGAACATTCATAAATCCTTTAACAGGCACTCAGCTAATAATACTAATAATCACCGAATTTTAATTCAGAAGAGTCCTTCCTAACACATAAAAAGTAGAAACTCATTTGACGATTATAGGCGTTGTTAAACAATTGCTGAGCTAAATTGTCCATAGACAAAAATTAGCATAACTAATAATTATTTCAAGAAATTAATTGCTACATTAATGCTATTGTCACTCCTCAACTCAGGCAATCGATCTATCAGTTTTGGGTTTGTTGAAGAGATCAATCAAACTCGATAAATAATTACCCAATTATTCTAGCTAATTAATTAACTGCCGCTGAGCATTTTACCCACTATAGCGCAAACCCAAAAATTTTCCTAAATTTTTCTTTACATCGTTAAAGACCCGACAAGAAGAAGCGGAAAAAGACACGCCTCAATTGCTCTTCTTGCGTTTGTCTAATTCAGCAACTGCAACAGATACCAAAGTGTGGGCACGTGTCATTGGTTACCTGCACGTGCCAGTGATTGGTTACCTGCTCACGTACATCCTACCTGCATTTTGACAGACGCCGCAATACTGTTTATTGGTATATATCACTAATCAGAAAAGCAGGCCCGCACAACTCTAGTTAAAGTCCGCATAGGAAACTATACTTGATACCAGTATCTACCTGTACTGCGGGACAGGCCGGGAAGAAGAGGGATACGGGCCGACGGTCAGTCATAACGGTCAGCGGATGAAGATAAAAGACAATACTGTACAAACTACCTGCACAATCAACTGGTAAGGGTAAGTCGCAATATAAATAAATTTATTATAAACGTTTAATTTACTAGCATACCGGTGTAATAATAAATCCACTCTCCAAGTAAATGGTAAAGCAAAACCCTAGGTGCCCTGGAAAATATTCGTACAGTATTATAGCAGATATTACTGAAATAACTTTGGTGTATAAACTTTGATTCATTTTATATTATAATATTACGTTTTGTTTTGTTTGTTTTATTTTGTTTTTTATTTTATTTTGTTTTATTATATTATGTTTTATTTTATTTGACTTGTCCAAAATACAATTCTGCCGTTATCAAGATCGTCATCATCGTGATCATCATCACAATTATCACTATCATCAGTTATTGTCATCATCATCATTATCGTCGTCGTCGTCATCATCATCATCATCGTTATAATCATCTTTATTATTATCTTGACAAAGGAGTAACCAAACTGTTTTATGTATTTATATTTACAATTAAAAAGTCAGCATAGATATCCTCATTGTAGACATTTCTAAATTGTTCTAACATGTAACAAAAGCAATTTATGGTGATATCACTCGGCTGACTGGATGGCTCAGCACTTTCAAATCGTTAGAACAATTGCTGAACTCTCCAATTACTATCGAGAAGTTCAAACCCTTATTTTATTATATTGAACTTTTTTTATTCAATTCGGAATGAAGTAAGCCGGAATGACTTTAGTGTTTGAGGGGTTTGACCAGCAATTCTCCGAAGTTAGCACTTTATCTACGATGTCATATCATACATGTGATCAGTAATATTGTTAACTATATACACCTGTCTTTTTTGTACATAAGTACCGAGGGATTCTTTAGTGAGGTACCTTATGTAAAGGTATGTTCGTACTCCTGCAGCACGTTGGCGGTGGCGACGGTTCATGCGATTGAAACGGCTCGTCCACTTGGTATATGCAATACTGTAACGTAATTTGGCTGCTTTTTACATATGAATGAAGTGATTTGGGCTGATTGCACACAAATTCAGCCGAAATTTTGATTAAGAAGAAATTTTTGCCTAAATATGAATGAATTCTGAATAAAGCTGCAACCGGTTGCAATAAAAATAATAATACTGGTAAGAAAAGATAAAAAATCATTTGAGTTGCAGCTAGTCTTCTTAACTACATTTTTCAAAATCTATTGTATCGATTTCAGTCATTACCAAACACCAAAGTAATTTTACGAGCACCGAATATAGTTGTTTTTATACCTTGAAGAATTAACCTATAGATGCGTGCATGTTAGGGTAAAATAAGTGCCTGATATCGGCGCAAGCATTTTGCCCAAAATATTTATCCAGGTTTTTAGTCTAATAACAAACACGCTAAGCAAGATTATCTATCATCATATAAAGCAAACTCGGTACATTTTATTCAAACATTATTACGGTTTATTACGGCTATTAGCGGCTTCACAGTTTCTTGTAAATTACCTGTGAACAGATCAAGTTTATAAACTTACGAAAATGAAAATTGAAAACAATAGTGATGGCTCGACAATACGTCATATGGAATGCTTTGTTTTAGAACAATGTGTAGTTAAATAATTGATGCTACTTCTAAGCGGCTGTAGGCCTACATTACATTTTAAGCGGTTGTAGGCCTGCATTACATTCTAGGCGGCTGTAGGCCTACATTACATTCTAAGCGGTTGTAGGCCTGCATTACACTCTAAACGGCTGTAGGCATACGTTACATTCTAAGCGGCTGTAGGCCTACGTTACATTCTAAGCGGCTGTAGGCCTACGTTACATTCTAAGCGGCTGTAGGCCTACCTTACATTCTAAGCAGCTGTAGGCCTACGTTACATTCTAAGCGGCTGTAGGCCTACCTTACATTCTAAGCGGCTGTGGGCCTACATCACATTCTAAGCGGCTGTAGGCCTACATAGCCTACATTATATGCCATGCAAACTGCACTGCTTATAAGACAAAAAGACATCAACCAAACAAAAAGCTAGCTTTCTCGATGAAGAAGCTAGGCTTATAAATAGCTTTTTCCTTGACCACTTATCATCATGCGCATCGGAATGGCGTATAATGCTTTCCATACAAATTAGCAGTTAATAATGATGGTTGACAGAGAGGAGTCACGCGTCCGACACACGAGCGCCTCTCCCCCGGAGGCGGTGACATTTATCACTCTAGTACATCTCGGCTAACATCCTCCACCTTGCGTCCGCTAATGATCCGCACCAAATCAGCTGCTTCTCGGACATTAGTCCGAATAATGCCACACAAAACGGAACAATTAGAAAACAGATAAAAACTGTCGCATGGGCTCAAGGTACACCTTGCTCTACGGATGATGGCATTGTTACTGGGTTAATTTGTAATAAGCCTAATTAGGCTAAGATGGTGAGAGATTAAATCAATAATGACGTCAATGAATCTATAATGGTGGCAGTAGGTGGAATTACAATAATAACTACATTAATTTCCATAATGTTAATTTCTGATAATTTAATGACAATCTTCGTATTTCTTACAAAAAATTAGCTAAATGAAAGTTGATGTTTAAATTTATTTAAATTTGTGTATAAATATAAAGAAAATTAAGCATTTGTTTATATTTATTTAGTTATTTATTTTAAAGTGATCACGCATGAAACTTTTAAAGCTAATATAAGATAGTTTGTTCTTAAAAAAGGTCATGCACCTTACAGCTTAAATTGAAACATAAAGGCGGATTAGACAAGTAAGTTTAAGTTCAAGTGCTTCAATTTATTGCTATAAAACATTACATTGATACATGTAATACAGAATTTACATTTGTCAATATAAATAAAAATAAAAGAGAAAGTGAATGTAAATGTAAATTGTAGTAAATTGTAAAATTTACATAAAAAATACAATTCTGATACATGAAATACTTCACATCATTTTCATGATATTGTGGCTGGCCAAGCAGTCGCCTGACTTAAGACCAAATTCACTAAAATAAATAGCAAAAACGTTCCAGTAATGGAGGTAATAACATTGTACAATAAAAGTTATCTGGCATTATAAAAAAATTATAATATAATTCTCATTTTCTTTTTAAAACACGAGTGCGCTTTGCTTTTTTTATATCACAAGACAAGTTGTTCCATAAAACAGAGCCCTGCTAACCAATAATATGTTACATAAGGTCTTTTCTTGCTTTCGGTATGTGGTAGTCAGAGAACTGCCAGTATTGTAGTTATAAAATGTTTTGTTTCGTGTAAATAATTTTCTAAAAATATGAGAAATGAGAAAATTAAGAGAAATAAGCTAACAAAAACACACAGGTGGAAAAATCGTCTCATAAGGATGTGTGTCTTTTCATTTTTAAGAATTTTTTCAACGCAAGATTAAAAGCAAAATTTAAACTTTGACATCAGAACTTTTTAAAATAAATTTATTGTAAATATATTATTTAGTTTAGCCATTTTTAACATGTGAAAATTGCAATAAGTCTGATTAAATCACAACCATATCACACATCATTTGCTTACACATTTTGTCCAATATACATAGTAATATGACAAATTAATTAATTTTCTTTAGATATCTGTATTATTTATCTTAACGCTCTATTCTCTTAGAAAAAGCTTTCTTAACAAGAAAGTCCAGTAGGTAGTCCGCTAATTATCTCAGAACTGTACCAAGCCAATGTGGAAAACTTGGCGCAGCTAGATTTAAAAAAGACCAGATGAACTTTATTCCGGATAAAAATGCCGTATAAACAAACACGTACAATAAAAACTGCTACATATGTACAATAGAGACCACCACGTCACATGTACATAAAATGCAGTGTACTACCACAATTTAAAAATATACGTACAAGGATGTAAAATAAATCGATGTAAAATTAAAATTAATGAAAAAGCATGCATATTCCTTTACTATAGGCGACTTCTATGTGTTTAAAACGATAATAGTAAAAGTTGTAAACAATAATAATAATAGTAATAATAATAACAATAACAACAACAACAACAATAATAATAATAATAATAATAATAATAATAATAATAATAATAATAATAATAATAACAATAATAATAATAATAACAACAACAACAACAACAATAATAACAATAATAATAATAATAATAATAATAATAATAACAATAACAATAATAATAATAATATTGATTAACATCTAACATTAACTACTTAACAAAATACAATGCCGTACCACGTAATTTTCCTTAAACACGATTTTCTTAATTTTCCATTAACTGATATGCACAAATCCAGATTGGCAGTATACATATCTAAATATAACTGGATTGTGCGATGTAACTTTATAAATAGATTGCTTTTCCGTGAAGTCTGTCTCGTTCTCTGATGCAAGTAATAATTTTTAGCCACTTGTTACAATAATAATTTTAAACGCTTTATGTCACAAACACAAATCCTCATACTTGCAACGAACGAGTCCCAAACAAGTAAAAAAAGGCATACAGGATAACGTCTTTATAAATACAGGGCTCTTTTCCAGCGTAGTTGACATAAAATATAATGATTTATAACAAATACAGCTACATAATTATATGTCACAGTTCAGGTTTATATTGTGACGTCACAATAGAGTTACTCCTACTTTGATTTTTAGGATAAACCGATTCTATAGCAACGCTAAATAGCACGCTAAGTAACATATTCACGAAGTACATACCATTACAACAATTAATGTTGTTCTAACTGGCATGCCCATACAGTTGAGCTTTAAAACTCAATAAGCGAGTGATCCAACACTTCGAATTGCAAACTAGTTTTTTTTTATAAATTGCTTAGTTTACATTTATAAATAGATATACAACTAAGCGCAACGAATAAACGTACATATACCTGTTAAAACTACATAGACTTAAAGGAAGACAGGATGATTTTTCATGTACTGCCCCATTTTCAAATCTGATAAAAAGTATAAATTTTAACACAATTAATACTGCAAAAGCGTTTCTGATAATTCAGTTATAGATTAAAAACTTAATTAACGGCGGGCGAGCTATTGATGACATCACAAACTAACACAATTTTCAACAGCAAAATATTCTACGAGGGTGTTGCACCTGTTTGCGAAAACGAAAATTGAAGTGCAGTGCTACTGTAAGATATTCAGTGTGTTGTACTAAAACTAGGCAAGTTTTAAGATAAAAATTCAAATTTCAAATTTATCGTTGCTTATGCGTGAACTTTCGAACGAGTGTAGTTCGTCAGAAACTAACACATCTGAACTGAGAAGTGCAGCACCTGTTTTTTGTGCAATGCGTTTCCGAACTATAGGCGCTAATACCCGTCTGACTAGCGAATGGCGAAATGCATGTAACAGCGAAGAACTAGTGGCGCAAACGCGAAATTGTGTTTGTGTGAATCATGTTAACAGCAGCACTACAATTTTTTTACAATTTACACTAACCTGAGAAGGGTAGCTGACTCGATGACCAATTGGTCTTTCACTACCCTTTCTCCTGCACCCCCCCCCCCCTTAACTCTTTCCTTTATGTTTAATTTATCCTTTTTAGTCAATAACTATAAAAATAATAGTCAATTTGTATACTATGGTGTAAATGAGGAGGTAAATAAAAATGTCTATGTCTATGTCTATGAGGTAATAATTCTTTCACGTAAGTCATTTTTGAAAAAATAGCATAGATTGTTTTCACCTACAGTTTAAGATTGGGTCTGGTTTTGCTTTAAGTTTTACATAATGAGTATTAATTTTGTTCTTTCAATGTAGGCTTACTGCATATACAATACGGTAATTCAAGTCTTTGTTGCTCACACTGTTAGACACACGATATAAGGTGACCATAAGACCATAAAACTCAAACTCATTTAACATGTTCTTTAAAAGCCCAGAGGGTTCAACATTTTCAGTTTTAAATTGACCACATGATTTTACGCCATAGAAAGCGTGTAATTAAATTTACAAAAAATGCTATTTGTGAGTTGATAACTGATACACTGCAGCTGCTGCAAGTTGAAATAATTAAACTTTCATGCAGCTGCTCGGTTTAGTAAAGTGATCGTTTATACAATAAAAACTGTTTTTCAGTATAAAAATTTAAATAGATGCTCTTTGTAGTCACTCGTATTCAAAAGTGACTGATAATCTGGCTCAAGGCGCTCTGTAAGTGGAAACAGACAGGCTGATAATGCTTTATAATATCTGTAGATTTGAGTAGTAAAACCAGTATGCAAATAATCAAGTAGTTCCATTGAAAAAATGTTGATGCTAATGCAGATGACAGAATTGATGTACAAGGTTATTTAGTTGACTCGACTCTTTGGCACTCGTCAAAAAAATTTGCCCTTTTCGTTTTGAAAGACGTCGCTCAGTCTGTATCTAGCTGTGCTTATACGTTTTCAGTAAGTTTTACCTTTGCACCGCATAAATTTAATATGATTTCTATGTAATACATTTTGTAGGTGTTGTTTTATTCATTTTTGAATTACAAAATGTATTTTTATGGAGGTATTTAGGTGAAGGTTCTTGTGTGCTTAGTCTCTTTTTCATTACGTAATTCATATACACATTGTACAGTAGGCCATCAACAGAATATAGTGTATTATTCGCATTTCTTTATAAATTTCTAGTTGTTTAGATCTATAAATAAATAAATATGAAACACGATATATTAATACTGTATATATTTTTTGTATCTAACAGAACTACATAATGTTAACTTTTACGTACTGTGCCTTTGTTTTAGATTCGTTGCAGGTTTGTTGCATACACTATGTATTTCTTATACATTTCTTCATTCATTAATTTTGCCCGTCTTTCGTTTATTCATTCATTGGTCTATTTTTCCTAAGGTAAATCGATCTCAATTCGGTCATTCGATTCTCTCTTCCCCTTGTCTTTCTCGCCTTCTCCTTCTTTCTCTCTCTCACACTCTCTCTCTCTCTCTCTGCCTCTCTCTCTCTCTCTCTCTCTCTCTCTCTCTCTCTCTCTCTCTCTCTCTCTCTCTCTCTCTCTCTCTCTCTCTCTCTCTTTCTCTCTCTCTTTCTCTTTCTCTCCTTCTCCTCTCTCTCCCCCTCTCTGCCTCTCTCTCTCTCACTCTATCTTTCTCTCTCTCTCTCTCTCTCTCTCTCTCTCTCTCTCTCTCTCTCTCTCTCTCTCTCTGCCTCTCTCTCTCTCTCTCTCTCTCTCTCTCTCTCTCGACCGTTTCACAAATGTAGTTTTCTCCAGGCATAATATAATCATTATTATAATAACTAATGTAACACGGAGTAAAACAATATATTGCTACATCAAATGCACTCGTAGGCGTACGGGCAGGGCGGGGGGGATGGGTTTGAGCTACTTTTGCCCGAAAAACATAGCGGCAACCCGAAAAAAGCGCAAGTCAAATTCGAGTCAGAAATTGCCTCACCATGATAAAAAAATGCACGGATTTCGGCCACTTCATTTGGCGGCATGGATAAATTTCGAGATTTCATTTATAAAAAATAATTATTATTTAATTTTTTCGTCATGTGGCCGGTAATCGGTACCGAAAAAAAATGTTTGGCCGAATCCGGGGGCCCCCGGCTCGTACGCCTATGCATGCACTTGTACAACAACCAAGACTTGAGTCTCCCATCTGTTGTAACGAGCGTATGCTCTTCTGCCCAAGTGTAAAACCAAACACCATGCGAAAGGATCAAACCCGTAATCCTAAAAATCTGACAAAAACGTTTTTGTAGTTTCCTTTGTGAGTCAAATCGAGCGTTTATAACTAGTTGGCTTAAACCACAGGTCACAATTTACTGAGCCCCAGGGGCTAGAACATGGCGTGCGTCGTCTCCATAATAACGCTAAACCGTTTTAATTTCAGATTTGTGTAACAGATAGGCCTATCTACGCATTGTCAGTCTACTAAACAGCAATTTTATACTTTTATGAAACGAGCTGACCTACACCTGGCTCGGTAGTATTAAAATTCTGTTTTTTTACTTTTTTATTTATTAAACGTGTTGTTGTCTCTTTGTTATTTATACTTTGCACTGCCTATTTTGTCTATCTACCTGTTACGTCAATGACGGATTCTACATTGATAAATTTATTTAAAAAACCAACACCTCATTTATGGCTAATAAGTCAATACATAAAGAAAAAGCGATAACCGAAAAACAAACAAACAGCAAAACAAACAATTAAGTAAATAATATAAGAATCAGTAAATAATGACGAGCAAAGTTCGTATATCATATGCTCAAAGGTTTGCTTTCATAAATGGATTAATGGACGAGTGGAGAGGCGGACAGAAAGATGAACTAAGGACTAAGAACTAAGGATGGCAAATGAACAAACGCAAATAATAATAATAAAAAATGATTGAACACACTAACAGAAGACTGTGTGTAAATAAATAACTGGATAAATGAAGAAATGAATGAGTGAATGAATGAATGAATGAATGAATGAGTGTATGTATGCATGTATGCATGTATGTATGTATGTATGTATGTATGTATGTATGTATGTATGTATGTATGTATGTATGTATGTATGTATGTATGTATGTATGTATGTATGTATGTATGTATGTATGTATGTATGTATGTATGTATGTATGTATGTATGTATGTATGTATGTATGTATGTATGTATGTATGTTGTATGTATGTATGCATGCATGTATGTATGTATGTATGTACGTGCGTATGTTTGTATGTATTATGTATGGCTGGCTGGCTGGCTGGATGGATGATGGATGGATGGATGGATGGATGGATGGAATAAATGAATGAATAAATTGATGGATGGATGGATGGATGGATGGATGGATGGACGGACGGACGGACGGACGGACGGACGGACGGACGGACGGACGGACGAACGAACGAACGAACGAACGAACGAGTGAATGAATGAATGAATGAATGAATGAATGAATGAATGAATGAATGAATGAATGAATGAATGAATGAATGAATGAATGAATGAATGAATGAATGAATGAATGAAGGAGTGAATGTATGGATGGATGAATGAATAAATGAATTAATTTCAGAAATTAAACAATGGATATTTCATCAAGTTATTGTACCAATAATGAAAAAAATTAATTTTAATGTAATTGTTAATAAGCAGATTTCACAAAAACAAATGAATAAAGAAGAAGTAAGTAAAAAAAACCGTACTTATTTGATGAAAAATAAATTAATAAATCAATAAACTAAGAAATGGACGGAGCGAAAAAGTGCTAGAATAAGAACTGAACCGAATCACCAAACGAACGAACGAACAAACGATTAAAACGATACCAGTGAGTGAACGAAATGCAATAAATCTAATGAACTTTTTCCGTAGCAAACAGCTACAATTAAATACACAATATTTTGATGTTACCCATGGCATCACGTTGTGCGCTGTTTCTCATATCAGTAATTCGGGACATGAGTGGCTGGTCAAGTCGAACAAAGAAGACCAACAATACGCTGTAATCGTCTCAACAGATTCGTCTTTTAGACTTTTTAAACAAACAGGTGTAAAGATTAGAATAGATTCCGCTTTCAATATGATAAAAATGTTAGGGATGACAGACGAGTATCAAGTGACCGCTAGGGGGCATTTTATGCACCTGTCGAGAAGAGGCTGAGCATTTGGCAGCGTTGAAAAAAGTGGAGCCATTTTACTACAATAGAGGGGAATTAATCCTTATTCGTCTAGGCATAAAAGAACTACAAAAGACAGTTTATGGGAAATACATGCCGTGTTTGTCACAGCCCTAATATATTCAAGTGAAAGTTAATTGTTTTTAGACAAATAATAATTTTTGAAAATAATAATTTCCAAAACAAGCGCACTAAAAGCTTTTACGATCAGTATTCGTGTATTTAGGCCACTGAGGTTTATTTTTTTCGATATTGTCACTAAATATTAGTGATATGTGCTAAAATATTCCTAGTCTATCAGCTAAATTTATATACAAATTGGACAAAAATGCTTGGCTCCATGGCATTTTGAAGAAGGCTTAATTTTTTGTATCCATCCTATAATAAGCAGGATCTAGTAAGG
The DNA here is from genome assembly GCA_030141605.1 of Tubiluchus corallicola. Classification (NCBI taxonomy): domain Eukaryota; kingdom Metazoa; phylum Priapulida; class Priapulimorpha; order Priapulimorphida; family Tubiluchidae; genus Tubiluchus; species Tubiluchus corallicola. The sequence goes on along the minus strand of JAQGDQ010000664.1, from coordinate 19,093 downwards.
ATCTACCAACAATAAGAACTAGATAATGTAGGTGGTTGTGTCGTGACAGTAACAGAGCTCATTATCACGGAAAATCTTCTAATTACTTTATTAAATGACTATGATTATTGAAGACGTGTTTAAATGTCCAATTAACAGATAAAAATCAAAACACACCTACCTTTTTACTGAACTGAACCCATTTAGTCTAATTTCTGCGCTTACGTGCAACACAAGACAATGCAAAATTTCACAATGACCCACTGAACCAGCAGAGGTTCCCTAACCACGTTCATGACAAATCGTAAATCCTCCTTCAACAAGATATCTAGTTGAGGGCAGTGTAAAATAAGAAACAGACCAGAAGTAGTTTCCTGGTAGTTCACCCATCTATTTATTGAGCAGCTTTGGCGTTATTTAACTTCGGATGCTAAGTACAGTTCTTCCTTTTACCATTTCTGCAAAAATGCATTAGGACATTTATTTCTTTTCAATGCAGGTATGACGATGACGTTTACCGGAAACCACTGCGTGACACTGACTTCCGTAGAGCCAGACTGGGATATCAACGATAATGTAGTTCCTCAGGTAAGGTTGGTCTTTTGTTAGGTGAGAAACTAAACGTGATCAGAACCAAGAAAGCCAGCGATGCCATGAACATCGAAAACTATGATCTAAACATTCGAATAAATCGTTCCTGTCTTCATAACGACCTATTTTGACTAGCAAGTTTTCTCTTCCGAGTTTTCTCTTTCTCTTCCCAGTAACTCGCGAGTGTGAACTGTTGTGCGAGTTACTGTCGGTAAAAAACTACAAACTCTCCAATAGTTACTGCCACTTGAATTTGATTTCCTGCGAATTATTGTCGCAGTGAATAGAGAAGTGAATGTCAATTCGCGCTTACTGCCGGAGATTAATTCGAAGCAAGGTTTAGTCTGAACACCCTTGCGAGTTACTTAGTGAGAAAACTCATTAGTCTGTACATGCCGTAACGTATAGAAATGCACATTATCACAATACACTGTGATTATAATAAATTTGTTAAGTTAAGAATAACTGTACTATTCTAATAAGCTTAATCACGTGTTTGGCTGAGTTGCCGTATTAACAGGTTAGTGACTAGCCAAATTTTGGATCATTGATTGATCATGCGGAAGAAATTGTGCGGAGAAATATTGTTATAACTGAAATATTCTGATTAATTTTGAACGAAACATGGTAAAGTGTTATGTAACTTTATAAGAGATTACACTGCAATAACTGCTGGAAGCGCTGCCCCGCTAACTTGAAGATATTGACAGGAACGGGATGACGAAAAACATGCTCACGTTCATCAGGTTAAATGGTTCGAATGAAAGTTTAATTTTTTTGCAATATGTGCCTGGACGTTTACATTGTGACAACATAACAACGTAAAATGATTTAACTCCAATATTTCTAACTTAAAACTTGGTTTTTGTGCATTTAAACAGATACATGTCGGCAAATTTCCATTGTACCAACTGTTTCTTCTAAAACAGCCCGCAATTTAAAATACAAGTTATAATTTCTTTGTTGTATTAATATAGATTTCTATTAATATAACAAGAAATGATAACTTGTATTTTAAATTGTGAAATGTTTTAGAAAAAAAACAGTAGGTACAGTGGACATATGTCGACATGCATCTGTTGAAATGTTCAAAAACCAAGTTTTATAGTAGAAATATTAGTTACGCAAATAAAATATCATATTACATTTTTATGATATAACAAATTATAATATAACTTGTATATTATATTATATTGTATTGTATTGTATTGTATTGTATTGTATTGTATTGTATTGTATTGTATTGTATTGTATTGTATTGTATTGTATTGTATTGTATTGTATTGTATTGTATTGTATTGCATTGCATTGCATTGCATTGCATTGCATTGCATTGCATTGCATTGCATTACATTACATTACATTATATTATATATTATATTATATTATAAACACAAGTTATATTATACATGATGTATCATTTCTTTACTTTATAACATTCTTAGTATCTCTGATGTTTTTGCCATTTTCAATTTAGTAACCATGAAGATATTCTAATCAAAATAAAATTTCTATGAATAAATCACCAAGTCATATAGGTCAGTCCGCCACTAAGATGGTATCAATTTAGTGAGTCAGGTTCTTTATCAATGAATCAGTTAATTGATCAGTAAATCAGTGACTTAATCAACCAGTCAGTTAGTTGACGGCCACATCGCAATAGTTGAGTAGCATCAAAACTAAGAAAGCATCAAAATTGACTAAATATATGTCTAATCTAAATCGAGTATTTAAACTAACTTAATTTTAAAATCAGTTTTAGTAACCAAAACATTACTCTAGCCGAAATGAAATCTTCATCAATGAATTAGAAAGTCATATCGGTCCGTCTATAAATTAGTTATTCACTTTTGTCATTCATAAGTCAGTCGATTGATCAGTCAGTCAATCAGTTAATTAGCTAGTCAGTCAGTCAGTCAGTCAGTCACTTAGTCAATCAGTTAGTCAGTCAATCACTCAGTCAATCAGTTAGTCAGTCAGTCAGTCAGTCAGTCAGTCACTTAGTCAATCAGTCAGTCAGTCAGTCACTTAGTGAATCAGTCAGTCAGTCACTTAGTCAATCAGTTAGTCGGTCAATCAGTCAGTCAGTCAACTTTTAGGCAATGATCCAAAACTTGGCTAGTCATTAATCAGTTAATACGGCAACTCAGCCAAACACGTGATTAAGCTTATTAGAATAGTACAGTTATTCTTAATTTAATAAATTTATAATCAATGAACTGTGATCATGTTTTACAGGTTAGCCAGTTTGACAGCTTTCAGGAATGGCCAGATGGACACGTACGCCATGTTTACTCTCCAGACAATGAATGTGCCAAGAGACATTCCAGTGGATGGGCCATGCGAAACACCAACAACCATAACGTTAGCATCTTGAAGAAATCCTGCCTAGGTGTGCTAGTCTGCACTCTCAATTGTACACTGGACAACGGTGACCAAGTACATCTGCGTCCGGCCATATGTGACAAGGCTCGCAAGAAGCAGTTTGGTGAGTGTCGCGTGTCAAATAATGGACCTCTTGCGTTCTGGCAGTTGCCATTTTTATTCTTATACACATTGACATAAATAGTTCTCAAAAGAGCATTGAAAATGATTTACTTGAAATATTTGTCATCACACAAATCAGAAATTTTTGCTCAGTCTGCGTAGTTTTTATCTTAAAAGTTACAGACGAACAACACCTTAATCAATTTGAAACAAAATTAATGGCGTGATGTAAACGAATCTTTACTGTTCGTGTAATTTCGCATTGAACAGTAAATTTGCAAAAACTTCGAATAGCATTCGATTTGCGTGATATAAATTAGAAGGAATTAACTGGAAAAGTGCCAAAACGATTTCTAAAAGCATGTGAACTAGGTCTTCCGTCTTTGTCCCAACAGATTTACGGAAAATTCAACTAACTAAAATTTTTAAAATTTTAAAACGTGACAGACGTACAGTCCGATTTTAACGACCAGTACTGAAAAAATTTGTTTATGAATTTTTACTCGTAAATATTTTTAATTGTAACATATTTCGGAGTTAGTACCACATCAAAATGTGCTAACACTTAATTCATGCTACAAAGTCATGCACAAAAAGTTAAACTCAAGTCAAATAACATTCTGTGACACTAAATCAAGCTATAATAACACAACAATTGGACAAACAAGTAACTAGGGCGTGTCTTTTCTAGGAAAGCTTTGTCCAAATCCAAAATGCCACGGTAAACTGCAGCCGTTGCCGTGCCGAGGGCACTGCGGATATCCGGTTACTCACTTCTGGCGGCACACGGAGAAGGGGATTTTCTTCCAAGCCAAAGGTTACCACGATCATCTACAACCTGAAGCAAAAGCGATGGCGGAAGCAAGACGTGGAGCAAACCACAAACGCGGCCGCCTCTTGTTGAAAGAGAAGGTGAGAAATCAAACTTTATCGTATGTAACGTCGGTGACACACATCCAACTGAAGATGCGCTAACTATAAAAGTCGCCGCGTGAAGTATCCTGTTTTTTCCAACAGACACGTCATGAAGAAGCTTTAACTTTTCCATAAAAGTCAAACATAAAGCCCCCACGTATTGAAAACATATTGAGCTTTTTTCTTTTATTGGCTAATAAACATCATCAGAGCTGAAATAGTAAAACAAACAATTGGATAAAAAGAAACATACGCATACATGCCTAGTAGCTGAATATAATAATTATAACATGCCTAGTAGCTGAATATAATAATTATAACATACCTAGTAGCTGAATATAATAATTATAACATACCTAGTAGCTGAATATAATAATTATAACATGCCTAGTAGCTGAATATAATAATTATAACATGCCTAGTAGCTGAATATAATAATTATAACATGCCTAGTAGCTGAATATAATAATTATAACATGCCTAGTAGCTGAATATAATAATTATAACATGCCTAGTAGCTGAATATAATAATTATAACATGCCTAGTAGCTGAATATAATAATTATAACATGCCTAGTAGCTGAATATAATAATTATAACATGCCTAGTAGCTGAATATAATAATTATAACATGCCTAGTAGCTGAATATAATAATTATAACATGCCTAGTAGTTGAATATAATAGTTATAACATGCCTAGTAGCTGAATATAATAATTATACCATGCCTAGTAGCTGAATATAATAGTTATACCATGCCTAGTAGCTGAATATAATAATTATAACATGCCTAGTTGCTGAATATAATAGTTATAACATGCCTAGTAGCTGAATATAATAATTATAACAATATCATGAATGTATGTTCATAAATGTGACAAACTATGGATCACAAAATTTCACCATTATACATTCTTCCGTTATTTTTATAATTAACTATAGGTTACATATACTGGAAACGCCCTGCAATAGTCTAATTTATAATGCATATTTCGATTGTAAACAAAAAGATAACGAAAACCTGTATAACTGGGTCTCGTTCATTGGGAATATTTTGTATAAACTTTGGTTTTAACATACTTGGATTAATGAAGGTACATTAAGTGCCCGCATATTGCTTTACTCCGTTAATAAGAAGCTACAGGACAGAAACAATGACTATTTTTTTAAAAAGATTTATAACGACAACAATGATGATGGGGGTAACAAACTTCGAACTTACAACGAACGAACAAACTTCGAACTTTTTAAAACTGTATTTTGTTTGGAAGAATATTTGCGTAATAATCCAATTCCAAGCGAACGTAATATACACTAGATTTAGAATTAGTGCGCACAAATTGGATATTGAGAAGGGGAGGTATCATAAAAACCAAAAATACCAGCTCATCAAAGAATCTGTAAAACATTTGAGATGAATCAAGTGGAAGATGAAATGCATTTTTGTATGACATGTCCTGCTTTTCAAAATGAGAGAAATGTTGTATTTGAAAATATTTTCAAAATATTTCCTCCTTTTTGCAGATATGCCTGTAAATGAACAGTTTATTTTCATTAATGGCAATTAGAGATGAGAACCCTAGTAATAAAGTTTAATACGACATCAGTAAGAAAAGGGAAGAGAAACAAGACAGCAAATAACTTTAATTTGAACTCCAACCTACAAAATGTATTCTTACTATTGTTGTTCTTTCTGTGTTATCATTGTGTTTTTTGGTATTAATGTCCCTACTACGTTTGTGCCGTTCCATCCTATGTACAGAATAAATGTTTTTTTCTCTATATATTGTATGCTCAATAAACATTATTATTATTATAATTATCATTACAAAATATAGTATTTGATAATTGTACATGTAAAAGGTCAAAGTTAAATTAGGTTTTTAACTTAAACATGCTTTTTTATTTTTAGTTGCATCCTTATAAGCAGATGCTCTGCAATTGGCAACTACAACAGCAGCAGCAACGTTGCACGAATCAAACCAAAGAAACGCACCCAAAACAATCAAAAAGAATCACCGTGCCACGCCCAAATGCGAAGAACTTGTGCGCATGCCCACCATTTGGATGCATGTGTTCTGACTACAGTCGCGCCACATATGACGCCTACTATCCCAAAGTCACCACTGTTCCGATTTTGTCTATACCTCAAACAAAATTACATGTTTCGCCAACAAGCAAGGATGATGATTTCGCCAGCGTTGCAAAAATTGTTCCTAGCAAAGTTAACGAGTCTGCAAATAAGCATGGAAATCCTGACATTGTACTAGACGCGATAGACAAAATTCTTGCAACGCAGCCAGGAGAAGACAGCAGTCAGACTGTTGACAACGTAAACAGCTGGGATCAACCAAACTTCTTAGATGACAAGGTGAGAGTGGACGATCCAATACAAGATCACAATTTGATTTCTCTTGCCGCCTATCCCAGAATGCACAAACGATCTCTAGACACCCTGGATGTTTCCATATCTGAAGGATCTCTTTTTACAGATATTGCAAGAAATACACACATTCCCAGCTTTCATTTCGAGGCTTGTGACAATGGACTGCCATCTTTCATGTCCTTATTTGGGCGCAGTATCGAGTGCCCGGTTAACACAAGTTTTATTAACGACTGTACCGGCAAGTTGGTTGATCTAGGAATGGATTACACCCCGAAATTGCAGCAGACGGAATATCCAATGCTCGGCGATTTCTTCCGGGATTCGAGTGCTCGGGTGCCCTGCTTCTCTTCCTACCAGGACATGTCGTGCCAAGCTCGGACTCCAGAATTCACCTCCCCCAAGAGTCCTCAACTGACAGAGTTGAAGCCAGTAGTGATCCCCAGTAATATGGAAGTTGGTAACGTCACTTCTCTTTTGACTTTAGTCACACACTCGCCCACAGTTAAAGGATATGCTATTCTGGCTAACCAGTAGCCAATAAGGCCTTCTTGGATCTCTTCGTGGCTCTTCTGTTTCTGCTATGTGTTTTACTAGTAATGGCAGCAGTATTAGGCTTGTCGACTACATGGTAAATAGTAAATTATTGGCAAATGTAGATTGAAATAGCCGAGTTATATTAAAGTTTGCCTAACGCAATGTAGAGGAGACGACAGCCACGTGAATTACCAAAAAACTACCTCGGTAGTGAATGGGGCAGATTGTTTACAATTATAATAATGTAATTTTAACTTATTATTAATTTATTTATTTATGCGTGCGTGACCGGGATTTTATTGACATTATAGGCTACAGCTGTAGTTAGAGGTGTATAGTATGTCGTATATTATATTTTTTAATCGTGTAACGAGCAATAAGCATTTCGAGAAACCGAAAACAGCAAAACAGTTTTTTTCTATAGATGTTGGTGAGTATTTCTCCATTCCATCAGCAAGGCACATCACTTCTCATAGCTCTCTCGTTGCTTCAACATCGTTATGTCGTTTCCTCAAATAATATGCAGAGTGAACGAGATTATTTGAATTTCGCCCTTTCCACATTTATAACAATAATAATGACCGGATTTATTAGCGTTCCCTGTGCATGCGTGACACGTACTGCCATCTGTGGTTGTAAAAACGCACTGTCGTCTTTTTAAAAGCATATTACTTTATTACAGGAATTGGCCACCTATCCTACACAATGTTTAATGTAGTAATAGTAGTTAATTACTTTATCTTCCGCTCTTTATAGTTTCATATAATATTTACTGTATCATACGTTCTAAGTGGCTTTGATTGTGTATGAAAAATTGTATAAATTTTGATAATCGTTCAGGTGGCCTTGAACTTGATTTTAAATGGCGAAACGCTCGATTCCTTTTATTGCTCATGTATTTATTATTGTATATAAAAAGGAACTTAGGTGAAGTTGTATACGAGATACACAAATAGTGCTTATGTCTTTTACCTTGCTCATATGTAGCTATAAATTTATATTTGTATAAAAATTTGGTGATAAGACATTTTACAAGTTTTATTCTTTACAACTTTCAGAGCAAATGTGGCGTTCGCCAATGTGCCTTTTATGTATAATAGCGATAATTTCACTTTTTAAGTTATTAGTTTGCTACGTGTAAATAATAGGGCATAATTTTTTAATTTATAAATCTTACATGTCAGTTTGCACCAGAAATACTCCCTTCCCCATATGTTAGCAAATTATTTTTTAACTGTTTCATGAATTTACCTATGCAAACTTACAATTATTTTGGACTGTTTAAACTACACCTCAATTTGTTCTATCTGTTTCAGTTAGAGGCCTGCTTGTGTTAGTTTTACGAGTATCTTTTTCCAAAAGTGCAAATTTATTGCATCGTATTCAGTTACATGATTATAATATTAAGTGTGTGGCCTCATCAAATTACATTATGTAAACTGATACCTCGTTATTTTGGTAAATAAATTTATTGACTGTACGTTATTCATTCCAGAGTGTGATTTCATCTATTGCGTTGTAGTGTATAATTTCGCTGTTATTGTATTTTACGTGACAAAACGCAATTATATATAATAATAATATATATATATATATATAATAATAATAATAATTTAATAATAATATATAATAATTATAACAAAAGATCTGAGACGGACAGCATACATATTTTCCACAAGTGCTTGGGTGTTGGTTCGAAAATCTAAATATTTAATAACTTATTTGTGTTGAGTATTCATTCATTCAGTTAATTATTTGTTTATTTACTGTATTAATGTTTGTGCCTTAACGCACACAGACAAAAAGCCTTACATATTCTACGTCGAATCTACCTGATACAAACCAGTCTTCCAAAGCTTATAATTAATGTGCTGTTACAGGTGCAGGAAAAGTCACTAAAGTGATTTAGTGCATTACATTAAAGTAGTGAGAGTTACTAAAGTGATTTAGTGAATTACGTCAAACCACTCAGTCCGATACGCCTATTTTTATTTGGTTTATCTAAGATTCTGCCCTGCTGTTTGCACTTTGGATCACCTGAGACATCTATGTGAAAAATTAACTCACTTAAAAATCAATTTGTTATCGAAAATACTTCAAACGCTTCGACTGAAATACCCAGCACTCATCTCCAGATTCCAAACACTAACCAGTTTGTATAGGTGAAATTACGGTGGCAAGACTGATTACATATTTACACGAAAGTGTTAATATTAACACTTAAATAGGGTTGTGTTTCCTAATTATAACAAAACGTTACAAATGTCGTCTATCATATGCAGGCAGCAAGGTATCGTCTGTATAGCCAAAGTCTTTAGTAGCACTTTATTAATCACTTTAGTAGCACTCACTACTTTGCCATTTCTCGTTTAGATGGCGGCACATGTCTATACTTTATATCCTATTGTCACGTTTCAGTAATGGTCTTGTTGCCGCTGTACAGTAGTTCAGTTGTTGCTGTTGTTGTTGTTGTTGTTGTTGTTGTTGTTCCTGCTACTGCCGTTGCTGCTGCTGCTGCCGTTGTTGTTTTTGACGATGATGATGATGGCGATGTCAGTATCGTTGCCGTGGCTGTTATTACTGTTGCAGTTGCTACTGATGCTGGCTGCAATTGCTACTGCTATACAAAAACCTATACTTTTAATTTGATAATCGCATGATTTCCAAAGCATTCATTTTTTAAATGGTAGTATATATCGCAGAAGTAGTGTATGCAAATATTTTGCTTATTAAGACCAAACATGTCTGCGTACAAATAAATGTGTATAAAATACAAACTAACTCAACGTGCTTAATCATTAGTAAACACTGTTTGGTTATTGTGCTAACAACTACACATTATGCTAACCTCTGCCATGAATAATTAAATGTGAATATAGTATATTTATTTTTAAGTACACAAACGATAGCGCAGAAAATGGGATACGTTAAAAGAGACTCACGCCTTCGTGTAGCAGGGTTTCTCCTCCTTCTAAAGACATATAAAATTTCTTTTAAGACTTTTGCCAAGTACTGTTGAGGCGTTTTTTTGTATTGAGTATTCCTCTGGGTGGTTGATAAAAACTTGAAAAAACGACAGTTTTTTGCTCATTGTCGGTGTAAGCAAGCCAAATTAACCGCTGCCCAGATTAAACCCGGGTATCCCGGGGGATAAACTGTCCTAGAACAAAATTATCCCGGGGAGTAAAATAGTCTAGGCCAGACTATATCCCTCCACGCTAGAATGCACCCCTCATATATAAAGAGATTTTTATTTGTACAGTACATTTACTCGCAAATATTTACAAGCAAATGAAACATATGGCATAGGACATCAATGTACTTTCTTAAAAACATGTATAGATTACTGCATGTGTTTACTTGTACTGACAGTAGACCACCATTCACATGATACCACTTGTTGTAGTAACTGCCCTGTTTTTGGTAACATCGCACTATCTCCGGCGTTTCTTTTTGTGTTGTTGTTGGAGTTTTTAACAACTTCCGCGCAATGAATCCTACACGCCACCCTGCCGCTAGTTCGTCTAAATAAAATTTAATAAATAAATTGATGAAAAGGTAGGTCTGTGATAAAATTCACGCACTTCTCTATAAACATGACGTCGTGAATTGTCGCCTTGTATTTCGAAATGATACTTCTTCTTTTATGATTTGTTTACCTATTTGACGGACATTTCACAAGCCACAAATTAGCTTATAATACAATATTATATTTATTTTATAACAAAATGTTGAAAAGTTAAGTAATTCTTCTGCAATGTGTCTATCACTCAACATTGCTGATATCATGGGGATATAATCTGGCCTAGGTATATGAAATGGCCTAGGCCATAATATACCCGTGGTGTAACATGTAATCTAGCCTAGGACGCTTTAACCCCGGGTATAGTCTGGACTGAAGATATGCCATACCGGGTATACTTAGGGATGCCAGACGTCCTTTTGCACAGGACATGTCCCATATTTGATAATTTTGTCCCCTGTCCTGGTACTGTCCCTTCAGGGACACCAAAATATCCCGTATTTAGTTCATTTTCAAATTTCGTAATAAAAATATATTTTTACAACCTTCTTATGGTTCTTAGTTGTAAGTTTATACGTAATCATACTTTCTTTTCTCAGCTTTTCTTGATGAAAATAACCCAAATTCTATATGAAATAAATAGTTTCAAATGATTTCGCTTTCACAGTTTTTTTTAGCTTGTATTAAATCATTTTCAAATGATTTACTTTTGTTTTCCTCTTAAGCCATTAAAATGTTTGCTTTATGTTTTTAACCTATGTCTCTACTTTTATATGATACATTGGTCTGTCTGTGTAGGCATGTATACATTTATATAATTTATATATAGCATTATATAAAGAGAGTTTCTAAGAGTGTCTCATATTTCTAATTTTCTAATCTGGCAACCCCAGGTATACTGTTACACCTGGACACCGTGTAGAAAAAACGTCACAGCGACGTTTGGTGGAGTCTTGGATGGAAGTTAATTGCTCTAGCAAGAGGAGAAATCGGACTATATGATGACGTGGCGTTGAAAAACGTCTACGAAGAACAGCTACAAATTAATTTGGCAGAACTTTTTTATAGGCGATGCTGTTTTTAAGCCTATCTTGCAAAACACGAATTAAACGAATACGTAAGATCATAAGTAAAGAAATATGTAAAACTTTTTTACGTAATTCCGCTTGTTTGGGTTGTCTTCATTATGACGCATCATGTTGACTGAGTTTGAGCACTGCTCGCGACCGTGTTTTTACCTGTGCACAGCTTCTGTCATGAAGGGATTATTATTGATTATACAGGTGACACGCGCACCTGTAGCATTTAGATACAAACACGGTATGCTGCAGTTGAGAAGACCTTGTTATTGTTGTTATTACTGAATGATGAGTTAGTTTACCAAATGTGTTTATAATAAAAAAAATAGGAGGCTTTCTCAGTCATGTCTCATTCTAGACAGACTGCTGGTAACAGGCGCTTGCCGCCCATTGGTAAACAGGTCAATGGAGTGAACCATTTAAATGTCAATAGCTCGAGTTCGGGAAACAGTCGAAATCAAGTTCGAAATCCGACTAACAGAACTCGAACTTCAGCCGACAGACGAATTCATAACGGAGGAATAAATATGGTGATTAAAGGTAAGTTGATACGTTGATCTTATTTGTGGAAAAAAATTTCTCATTTTTGCAAATTTGAAAATTTAATGCTGCGTATAACACTTTTCGCTCGTAAAACTTTCAAGATGGTCACTGAGCAAAACCTTTAAAGGCTGAGCGTCCCAAGCAAGAGAGGCAGCAGTTTGTTTCCCAGCAATGGCCAACATTTTTGGTTCAAATCCAGACTGACTTAATCACACTCCTTTCACAATTAATGTTTAACCGGTTTAATTTCTTAGTTTACTGAGTGAATAGTGAATTTACATTTGGTAATTTCGAAGGTTAGCATGATAAACTTTCGCTAACTTTATTCTGCTTTTCAAGAAATGCGTGTCAGAACATGTTTTATTATTTTAAAGCGAGGAGTTCAAATCTTTCCATTCTGCCTCTTTTCATACATAACCTCTTCTTGCAGGCAGTCCACACGGGTCATTTAAAACACTATCATTCTTGAGTTTGTCAGTGTTTAAGGACCGTGAAAATGATAGTGAAATTTGAATGTCAATACCAAACCTGTCTTGATTTTCCTCAATGTCGGTCTTCATTCTCGGAATCAACAGCCAATAATAATGTGCGCCGGTGGTTTAACTAGAAGAACTAAGCATTTATAGAGGGGGTGCATAAATGGCGCGCTGTCTCTAAAAACGACGAATTATTAGCAAAAGCCGCCCTTAAGTAAAGCATATTTGGTAAGTGCGTGAGTACAGAAATTTCCGTGAGTGAATGAATGTAAGTTTGTAATATACAAGAATGTAATACAGCAATAATAATGATAATAACAACAACAATAACAACAGCAACAAGAACAAGAAGAAGAAGAAGAAGAAGAATAAGAAGAAGAAGAAGAGCAAGAAGAACAAGAACAAGAACAAGAAGAACAACGAGAAGAACAAGAAGAACAAGAACGAGAAGAACTAGAACAAGAACAAGAAGAACAAGAAAAAGAACGAGAAGAACTAGAACAAGAACAAGAACAAGAAGAACAAGAAGAAGAACGAGAAGAATTAGAACAAGAACAAGAGTAAGAACAACAAGACAAAAAACGAGAAGAGCTAGAAGAACAAGAAAAAGAAGAAGAAAAAGAACGAGAAGAACTAGAACAAGAACAAGAAGAACAAGAACAAGAACAACGAGAAGAACAAGAAAAAGAACGAGAAGAACTAGAACAAGAACACGAACAAGAAGAACAAGAACAAGAGTAAGAACAACAAGACCAAAAACGAGAAGAGCTAGAAGAACAAGAACAAGAACAAGAAGAACAAGAACGAGAACAGAAACAAGAACAAGAACAACAGCAAGAACAACAAGAACAAGAACAAGAGCAACAAGAACAACAAAAACAAAAGCAATAATAAAAATAAGCAGAAAACGTTTTAGGTTGAAAATGTAAAATTTACTTTGTACATTCAATTTTAAAAATTTCAGGTGTGTTAATATTCCGGATTATTTTATTATTGTTATTAATTCGCCTGCGCAGTGACTGCTCAATTGTTGAATAATACCACCTGCGTCAAGCACGTCATCATCGTGATTAAAGGTTGGGTGAACCAATTAGCAGAATTGCAGGTATATCAAGAATTCGCAAGCGAACTGGGATGTTCACCTGGGGAACTTATTACCTGCAAATTAATTAGTAACTCACCTAAATGTGAGTTTTGCAACTGGTGCGTGCAACCGCGTCCTCGTGCATGCTATATCACAATTTGGGTACAACTTGTCTCCAAATGTCATGCGGGAAAAATTGATTCTCTACTTTACCCCACGTTGCCATGGTAACCGACAGTTTTTGGTTTGCATAATGCATAGATAAACTGATAAACAAAACTACCGCCATTGATGCATGTATAGATTAGCAGCAAGAAGGAAAAATATGACGAAAGTGTAAACAAAAAGTCTTGTCAGGTAAAAATGACTGTTACGTAAACAACTATTACGTAAACAAAGTGCAATGATTTATAACTGAACGGTACCTTTTGACGAACGTCGAACACTGCCGAACAACGAACTAGATTATTAATGACGCCAACTTTCGCCTAGATAATACAAGCTCCGCGATCTCATTTGAAATGAGAAGTCGCCATAGTGTAAGAAAGCGTACATTAAACAAAAATACACAAACGCTGGCTGGCTACCACGAAACATTGAAATGAGAAGTCGCCATAATGTAAGAAAGCGTACATTAAACAAAAATACACAACCACTGGCTGGTTAACACAAAACAATAAAACGACTTTTTATCTTATTCAAATCAGTATCCACTGAAAAAGACAAGTGCGTATGGAGGGAAAGAACATCTAATCCTTGCTGTTGTTGCATTGAAACAGCAGAATGCGCAAGCAAGTACAATATCATTAACAGAAAAGGGAAACCATGATTTAAAATAACAGATTTATCATTATTTCAATTAAAGATGATTCAGTGATTTGTCGCTTGTCACAGGGGCTGGTGGTTTTTTGTTTGTTTGTTTTTTTTTCGAGAAGAAGCCGATATTAGCATTATTAAAAGCCAGCATATGATTAACTCCTTTAGAAAGAGTTCAACTGCTTTGATTAGCAATGAAACATTAAATTAATCATACCAAACTGAACCAACGTAGTAAGCCTAATGTTTTTGGACTAAAACATTTCACTGCATTAAAATGACGCAACTGATTTAAACACTGGGTAAAGGCCTAAGTTCCGTTAAAAACAAAATTTGACTAATCAAATGATTTGGATTGATGAGCAAAAGCAAATTTGATATCAGCGAAACGAAATGTTCATAAAATGTGAATGTTAAAGGAAATTTAGCTTAAACCTGAGCTGAAATAAATGATAGTACGTAACCCACCACAAACAATTCAATTTTGTTCACCTCTTGCAATAACACCAAGTAACGCCTTTATAAAACGCGAAATTTTGTAAATATCGTTCTTAGGTATAGCCTACTATTTTTCCTGTATATACGGTATATACTGTTTTAACATTTTGACTGTAATTTTTCAGCTGATGAGGCCCGTCAGGGCGAAAGCACGTGAAATAAATAAATATAATTACTGTGAGACTACAAATGGCGATCAACTTTTTTCTGTTACTATTTGTTTTTTCTAGTGAGACAATTAACTCGGTATACTAAAGCAACATCAACTTTAAGAAATAAGTTTTTAGGTTTTACATTTTAGATATTAAGAACAGCTAATCCTAATGCACAGTAGCACCAACTCGCAATAAAGTAACTAAATAATGTACAACTTGCAATATAACTATGTGGTAATGCGACTTTTAACTTCACAAATTGTGTGTCACCATATCAGCAAAAAATGTTCTTTTGTATCCTGGGCGGGTCTCATTGAGAGAGAACTGTGTGAATAGTTTCAGACATTTTGGACGTGTATATATCAACGTAAATACGAATGTATGCGTATCAAATGATGAATCGAAATTTTCAATTAAACCAAAGTAATTAATGTCCTATAATGTTGCTCAACTGGTCATATCCTGACGGATAAAACACGCAATATTGTTTAGCACACGAACCGAAATCTATATTGATCCAGGTGTGTATGAGCTGGTTTCCATGACAACTTATTAAACTACCTGTATCTTATGCAGTAGAACTAATAAGTTCCTTATACATAGTATGGTTCTATGCGTGGAGACAATTAACATTTAGAAAGCTTATTTACTTTTATCCACAAATCGATAAGCAATTACTGAATCAATAGCGGCGCCAGTGTCTTTACTAAAGGATGCTGTGCGCATTATGAGAAACATTCTTATAACAAACAACAGGACGCATCAGGCCGAAGTTCTGAACATTAACGAGTTCTCGCAATGAATAATGCTTGTCTTCAATAATTTGCGAGAGAACTTACGAGAGAACTTGCAAGAGAACTTGCGAGAGAACTTGCGAGAGAACTTGCGAGAGGACTTACGAGAGAACTTGCAAGAGAACTTGCGAGCGAACATGCGAGAGAACTTGCAAGAGAACTTGCGAGAGATTTTACGAGAGAACTTGCAAGAGAACATGCGAGAGAACTTGCGAAAGAAAACTCTAGTCTGAACGCGCCGTAAAGCAAAAATAATAATTTTCATACGATTAAAACACTTGTGTGCACTTTACATTCTTTCTGAACAATTAAAACGAATGTTTAACTTTGAAAAAGCTTGTAAACTAAAATTTCTAAGAATTCTTTTAATTAAATTAAAATAGGAAAATGGAAAATCTGAAAAGAATTACAAATAGACTTCTTCAAAGCTCATGAAGCTCATTTCAGCTCATGATTAACCAAGGGATTTACAATATTAGAAAGCAATTCAAATTAAATGTTTACCCCGCAGTCTCTATGTAATTCATATTCACGAAAGCCACGAGTCTTTGTCTTGGTATCGAACCATTTCTCTTAACGGAGCTTCACAAAAAGTCGCAGGGCGTCAAATTACAGTGTTCCAATTCTCAGGACTAGCAGTCCACCAGTCGGGGAATCTTGTGAGAAAGTCTCGTTTGCTTTTGTTAAAAAACTATTGCTAATAGTGAGGGGAGCATAGTGTGGTCTATATGTTGTTCTGCATTACTGCTGAGCTTTTGGTTAGAGTTGAAGGACTCACTGCCAAGCTGTGATTATGCACCTATTTCCTAACATAACAGTGTCTAGGTTATAATGCTACGGTTATCCAGTTAAAGTTAAATACCGAAGAATTCTCTTATGTCTGCTTTTGCTTGAGCTTGACAAGGTAGAGAAAAATTTAAAAAGAAAATAGATTCCAATGTCTATAGTGAAGTATGAGACAGTTCAGTTCAGTTCAATGTCTAGATCTTTTTGTTTCAAGGTGAGCACTCAAACTATTAATCGAAGAAAATAAAAAAACACAACTTAGACAAGATTTATAATTAATATCTCACGACGTTTCTTCATTACGTCACTAAGAACCTTTTTTCCACAATTAATATTTTGGAATAACACTCAACTCACACGATCCTCATCTGAAACTCCTTCCCAAATAACTTCTTTCATTTTCATGATAAGAACAGTATAATAAAAAATGATGTGAATTCTCCAAGTCTAAACCACACTTACAAAGTCTATCACATCCAAATAATGGATTTCCATTAATCTCCATTACACCAATTCTTGCTTTCACCTGCAACTCGGTATTATACGTGATCGTTCATCGAGCTTTCAAAATAGGGTCGTGGTTTATTGTTCAAATACATGGGAGCAATAGAACATGATTCAAGTTTATCCTGCCATAGTTTTTAGCCCTTTTTCTTCACCTTCTTTTCGATGAACTGATTCCATCCTTTTCGCTAAAATTTACGTCAGTTATTTTCCTGAATCTGTCCTGTGAAAGTTCTCCTAATGCCAAAATGTTTCCAAAAACTTCTAAATTAAAATAGCCTGCTAGAAATGTTCTTCTAACTTTTTAGAAGCTGCTGCTACACAACGTCCATCGCATTGCTGATAAAAAGTTTACCATTACACTCTCTACCTTTTCATGCTAAAGTACTTATTCGTGCTTCGTTATTCGTGGCTTTAGCAGTGTCAGATACCCGGGATAATATTTCAAAATTATGCGTTACTATAAAATATCATCTAACGTGTGGTGACAATTGTAATTACTTCTTGAAGCAATACAAGAAAAATCCATTTATGTGTTTTATAGTGCTGAATAGAAATCATCTTTCACAGTGACACAATAATGTGGTTTTATTATTTCAGGTCGTGGAGCTCAACTTAGCAACAGCCAAGTGCAAGCCTGGGGAGGTATGCATTTCTTTCTAATTTTAACAGAAAAAGGATAAGATTGAGAGCGTGGTAGCGTTTAAGTCAAGATTATTCGGTTGCTAAGCTCTCTAATTATTAGCCACAACCTCCTTGTACTTAAAAGCTCCTAAGCTGGGCTAAATACGTGTTTTGTCATTGGCTGCTATCATATAATGGCTAGATGGTGGCTAATGTCGGACAATTGAGCATCAAACTTTTTTTAAAGAAAATAGCAAAGTAGTTTTTTCTTTTTCGCTGTTAATAAAGGAGAAGAAAAACAGTTTTTATATTACTTTATTATATTGCTATATTATTATTATTATATTATTATACTATATTATTATTATTATTATTGTTATTATTATTATTATTATTATTATTATTATTATTATTATTATTGTTGTTATTATTATTATTATTATTATTATTATTATTATTATTATTATTATTATTATTATTATTATTATTTTATTATTATTATTATTATTATTATTATTATTATTATTATTATTATTATTATTATTATTATTATTGTATCATTATCATTATCATTATCAATCGTTGGAACTGTGAAAGGGCTTATTGGCCGTATCGATAATAAATCAACTAAAATTGCGCATAGGTACCCAAAAAAGGCACGATATGATTTTTGATTGTGAGGTGAGGCTCTGAGACGAAAAACTGTCATCCGTAGCTCTGGCTTCCTTTAGCTGTCAAATGATTGATGACAAAATCCGAAAATTTTTGTCAACACCAAACTGGCAGCTTGGTAATCTCGACTGACTGCTTTCTGACTAGTAATATCGCATACTGCAATCTTACAATATTTAGCATTATACCTGTATAGTAAAGTGGGCTAATGTCGAACACTGATTAATGTCGGGCAATAAGCTTCATGCTTTAGAAAAAAAACAAAGTTTAGATTAGATTAGATTAGATTTATATAATATAATAATAGTAATAGTAATAATATTAATAATAATGATAATGATAATGATAATGATAATAATAATAATAATAATAATAATAATAATAATAATAATAATAATAATAATAATAATAATAATAATAATAATAATAATAATAATAATAATAATAATAATAATAATAATAATAATAATAATAATAATAATAATAATAATAATAATAATAATAATAATAATAATAATAATAATAATAATAATAATAATAATAATAATAATAATAATAATAATAATAATAATAACAACAATAATAATAATAATAATAATAATAATAATAATAATAATAATAACAATAATAATAATAATAATAATAAT